>BFEA01001005.1:252235-280530 GCA_003427395.1 Chara braunii
GGGAAACAGGACTATGTAGCCAGACTCACACTGTGCATGTCCCGAGGGGAACAGCACAAGTCCAGGGGGTCTCCCCCCGGTCCCTGGGCTCAAAGCTTACATCGGGGAGGGAAGTGAATGCAGGTTATGACTTCGATTGTTAATATTATCTTGAACACACACAAAAGTCAGAGAACAACTGTTTCACATTCCCAAGAGAGGTTTGCAGGTCAAGTACGGTGCCCTGACATTGGCGGACAGATGAAATCAATAAACTTACCCTACAGAGTACCAAAAAATGACAGAAATGGATTCATTATACATTATTTCTACTTCGAATAATTGAATAATTTATTACCATTATGTTATAAAATTATCATAATAAAATGTCCTTTGAGACATCCATAAAAATTGGAATGATACAGAGAGGATTAGGATGGCCCTTACACAAGGATGACACACATAAATTGAGAAATGGTCCAAATTAACAAAAAAAAGTTATAATAATAAAATAGAGTTCAGTCTGCTGTGTTCAAGGTTGGCGAAAAGCGTATGCGGCGTACTATGCGCCGTATTAAAATTTGAACTTTTTTCTTTTGAAATTTGAATTTTGGTGGAAGCTTCAGCTCTGAATGATGAAGACAGAAAATGAATCTCTTCCAGATTTTCACCTCTTGCCTAATTCGCTTTAGTATGTTCTTACTCTACCTTTTCTGCCTCACTTTTTTTTTCAATGCGCTTTGCTTCAGCTTGTTGACTACCGCGTTCGTTCTGGTTGCAGGGACATCAGATACTCAATGGTAGTGCTATTGAAGATTCTTCCCGAGTTTCTAAATATGGGGGTAAGCGCTTGCCTTTCTACTGAGACATGACGGAGAGATCAGAGAAGAAGCTTTTTAATCGGCCAAGCAAATCCGAACCTGAGCCAAAAAAAGTAATTCCTCAGATAGGAAAATCAGAAAATGTTAGGAATATCCACAAACAAGGCTGTTGCTACTTAGGATAATTGATTCTATAGCTCGGGTCAATCAGGTAGTCAACAACTAATCGACCTCTCTATTAGGAACCTGAGCCTGACATGCCGAACTTGTGTGGGGTTGGGACTGTCAGGGAGCTGTGGCAGCGGGCTTGGGAAGCTGGGAGGGATGGTGGGCAGAACCTCTCTCCGTAGCCGCATTGGACATCGGCGCAGCGGTCTGGATTCAGGAAAAGACTGCTGTTTTAACGACTGGCATAATAGAACAAAATTCCTGATAATTATTGGGAAAAAGTTGTGTGTTGTATAGTCAGGGAATAATGAAGAAGGAGAAAACCTCCATTTCCCACCAAGGAAGTATTTTTTTGAGGAATGAGAGCCTTGATTCTCAAAATGTGAACATTGAGGAAAAAATCATACAATGCAAGACTGGATGTGTGTCTGTGTGTATGGAGAGAGAGAGAGAGAGAGAGAGAGAGAGAGAGAGAGAGAGAGAGAGAGAGAGAGAGAGAGAGAGAGAGAGAGAGAGAGAGAGAGTTGTGTTTGCTCCCAATGCGGGTTCTGTTTGCTTTTCCATCTAAAGTGTATTGAGTCTTACTCTTGTGATCTGTCTTCTTTTCTGCACTTCCCTTTCTCCTTCGTCCGGGTGTCTCTTCCCGTCCCTCAATCCCCTATAGCCACTCTGCGCCCCATTATGTACTTCTTTTCATCTAGTTCGCCCCCTGCTTGGGGGTACTTTCCAATTGACTTGGAAAAATTGCAGTGAGCGGTGAAGGCTTCAATTTGTCTCTACCTCTTAACCGTTGAGTTTTATAAATGGCGCTGATGATGTCGGTCGTGACCTGATTTCTCCCTCTGTTTTCTGCACGTGGCCTGCTTTGTTGATATCTTTGAGGGCATGGTCGGCATGGGTATGGTGTGAATCCTTTTCTGCCCGCCGATGTGTTTGGTAATTCTTGATTGTGTGCCGTGAAAGGGATGCTTTTTCTCTGAATCACTTGGATTTTTGCATCAGATGTCGTTTAGAGTTCTCTGTCCAAATCCCCTGAGGTCTGTCTCCTGTTTCCACCTTTCAGAGAGCACGCATTGAATCTGCTGGATGCATATGGTGCATCTGCGTGCTTCTTGTCTAGGTTGCTCTTCTTGCCCAATGAATGAAACTGATTCAACTTTGTACTTTCCTCTGTGTGTGTGTGTGTGTGTGTGCTCTCGTGCGCATGCGCTTGTGTGCGTGTGTGCGTGGATGCGCATGCGCTTGTGCTCTCGTGCACATGTGCATGCACTTGTGTGTGTGTGAGTTTGTGTGGATGTGTGAATGTGCATGTGTGTGTTTGTGTGTGTGTGCCTGGAGGGGGCGGGGGGGGGGGGGGGGGGGGGGGGGGGGGRGRGGTTGCGTATTGTGGGTGTGTCTGCTCTTTGGTGCTGCACCACTGGGGCTTGTTGGACATCAAACATTTGACAAATGTGTTGGAATCTCTGCAATGTTGTTGATATGGGAATGGAACTGGGAGTGAAACTGAGCTGCATTTTTTTCTGAGTGAAGGCCTTGGTGGCAATCTATATAGTGTTTTTCGCATGGATGGGAAGATTTATTTTCCACGACTCAGTCGAAGGGCCTCATGCCTTTTCGGATATTGGAAATTCTTTGGCCAGTATGTTCACCCTCATTCTTGCTATCAACAATCCTGTCGTTTGGACTCCTGCTTACAAGTATGTAAAAACTTCCATACCTCCCAACCTCTTTCTTCTTTTTTTTGTCCCCCAATAATGCAAGTCCCAACCTTTTGGCCGTTTTTTTTTCCTTTTTTCCTGCGTCATTATTACACTTTTTTTGCCCTAATATAACATAGACCAGTGATCCCAACATTCACTGTTGTTGTTGCCTTTGACCCGACTCCAGTACAACTTTTCTCTTGGCTCTGCTGATCACCCAAATTTTCTACATTTTTTTAATCCACCTTTTCTCCTTCCTTCCAGGGTTTCCCCTTTTTCCGTTTTTCAACTTTTTCTTATTGTCGTTTTCTAACACTGCAGGCTACAGTCAGAACCATGGTTAGTCTGGAATCCTTTCCCCCCCTTCAGCATTGTTGTATCTGGCAGTCTTTGAATCCACTCATCTGGGTGGAGGAGGGCACGTGAAGCAGTCTGTGGGTCTGAGAGGTGGATGCCCTTGTGTAGTTCCCACACTTTTTGCTAATAATGGAATGCAATCATTATCGACAACTTTCCAGCAAAAGATAAATCCGCTAATACCACCTACTGAAACGGTTTCACCCATTTGACCCGACATTGCAGACACAGTGATTCGATCCCCAGACCTTTGCCCTAACCCTGTACATTGAACCTGTGTGCTGAGTAGGATTCGATCCCTAGACCTGCTCTACGTCCTAGGCTAGTCTGTAGGTCGGACAGCAGGACTTGATCCCTAGGTCTGTAGTTTAGAAGTTGTCTGTTACCGGTAGGCTTAGTAAAGTCTGTTTTAGAAGTCTCTAACTGAGTCTGTCGTAGGTCTGGTAGCTGTCTGTAGGTCCGTAGGGTCTAGAAGGTCGTAGACCCCTATAGGACAGTCCAGCCAGCAAGTACCTGGGAAAGGGGCTGCACATGGGGAAAAGGGAAGGCCCACACGTTCTGGAGAAGTCTCCAGAATACGCGTTTTGGGGCCTGCACACACGGGTTGAGTGCCAGAGTCCCACACATTTTGGCCAGAGGCCCACACGCTTTGGGAAGTTTCCCGACCCGGGCCTCACGTGGTTTGGCCCAGGTCACACGGTTTGGAAACTTCCAGACCTGAGGTTTCCCGCATTTTGGCCCAGGCCCACAGGTCTGGAGGCAGGGTCCGGTTACCTCCGAAGAAGTATAAATAAAGAGGCAGCGTCCAGCCATTCATTCATTCACCTGTGAGCCATGCGGAAGTGCTGCCTTGGTATCTTGTGCGTGGAGGTCTGCAGGTGCCCGGAGAAGAAGTGGGCTGTGAAGAAGACAGCGGCCATAGCGAGACAGCGAGAGAGACACCGGCGGCCATAGCTAGGAGGAGGAAGACGACGGAAGCCATATCCGCCCAGCTGTTGGTGTAGACAGGGTGTACAGAGTGTGTGTGTCTGTGCAGCGTGGACATTCAGGGTGATCCTCGTACGTGTGTGCATGCGAGAGTGAGGGAGAGTGAGGCTGGTGGTAGAGACAGTGTTCGGCGGCCATAGCCGCAAGTTGTACAGTTGTTCTGAACAGAGTTTAAGAGCAAGTTCGTTGTTGATTCTGAGTTGACGAGTTTGGTTTGCTATCGGTTCTCATGTATGCATGTTGTGAGCAAATCCAGAGTCGAGTCTGATTGCACTACAGGCAAATAAGTTGAAATAACATAATACGTTTTTATGAATTTCAGATTTCTGCTATCGTTATGTTTAGCATCATAACCACAAATGAAAATAGAACAGCAATAGGGCCAGCAGCCGAGCTCAGTTGGTGGAGCGTGAAAGCTGCATTCAGGAGGCCGTGGGTTGGATTCCTCACGCCTTCCATTTTGGCCGGGGAATTCCCACGGCCCCCTGAGGTGCGCTGCACGTTCTCTGGCTGAGATAGTCAGCTTGCCCTCCTAGTTGGTTGACGGGAGTGCCAATATTCCTTCCACCCGTAGCTGGGAGTCAGGCTCAATCCTGAGGGAATAGGCTTAGTGTAGCTGGCTTGTGGTCCATACATAAAAGAGTGTAGCGTTCCAGGCTAGGTAGGTAGGTAGTGGGAGGCATATTGAGAGAAGAATATAGATTAGTTTTATAAAGCAAAAAAATAAAATAGAACAGCATTAGCTCCTACACAATCGCTATTGGAATTCAGAACCCGTGTGAGAATGCAGTATGGCTGGCTGTTTCCTTTTGCTCTTACCTGAGTCGCTCTTTTTTTTTTCTGGATTTCCATGAATGGACATGTGTGGCTCACCTTTGATACATGTATTTTACTATTTTGTTTTTCTGCCCATCAATCCGTCTTTATCCTGGGAGAATTGGTGAATTTGGGAAGTATGGGTTTGAACTTTGACCTCGGAACCAAGCAAGATAGACGTACAAGATGTATCGATGATCCGTCTGTTGATCCAGGTACCGGCCTGAAAAGATCGCAGGGGGGAGCGCGGGTGGGAACCGCCAAGAAAGTCAATAGTCCCAACCAGTTCTCACGACTCATATATGGCACAGAAGATGCGTAATGCTAACATTCCCCCTGGAACCCTACCCAGCCTTATCATGAATGCACTCTGCTGCAAAGATAGCTTGTATACATTCATGATCAGTAACCAGTTCTTATATGGCATGTAAGACTCATAGTGCTAGCGTTCCCCATCGAAGACTACGCAGACTTATTCATGACTGCACTGGACTGGAAAGATAGCTTGTAGAAATTCATGATCAGTGCTCATTGGGAGGGATATATTTATGCACCATCATTTGTCTATACCGTGCATCCAATCCGATTGTAGGAATGGGGAAGGAACAGAGTGAATGGGCCCTGTCTTTTGAGTTTTGACTCTTTTGAGTCTTTTGGGACGAAAGAATGTGTGTCCTGTTTATCATTTTTCTTGCAACTTTTTTAATCTTCTGGATAAGAATCCAATCCAATCAAGTATAGTGAAAATAAGGGCGAAGCTTCTGACCGTAAATTACGAAGATCAAGATCAATGATCAGGAATGGAGGAACTGTGAGAGCTGGACACCCCCCCAGGATGTTACATAAGTGGGTGATGGATGTGCTTTGATGACGGCAGACGTCAGCGACAGGGAGATCTTCTGGAATCGGTATTAAACCACCAGCACTCCCGAGCCTCGTTTTCCCCGAGGGCGATTTCTGGTGTGTGCATAGTTTTGTCGAAACAGCGCGGGCACGTCGAATCTTTTGGCTGGCACTGCTAGCCTTCTCATTTTGGTAGGCTGAGCCCTGAACAACCTGGCATGTTAATGCCCGCAGCAAAAGAAAATAGCTGGGAAAGGTACTGGTGGTGTAAGTTACTACTAACTTACCTCTATTCACCTTTTTATTATTTACCACAGTGATTGTGTTGGTTGAAACTTGAATTGCAAAGGTCATGATTTGAGAAGCACACAGACAGTTGCAAATTGTGTTGACGAGTGTTGACTGCACACTTGTGGCAATCACCTGGGGTAAGATCACACTTGTAGAGATTCTTTGTTCTGGACGTTCGATTGCATGGATCAGCGGCCAGAAGCACAAGATCCAGGATAGTGGGACCTTGCCCCTGTTGATACCAACACCTATCATCCACCTTGCCACTTGCAGAGATGTTTAATTTTCTCTTCGTGGTTGTTGCTCTTGTTGTGTTTCAGGGAGAACCCCATATCCTGTCTGTTCTTCATTACATTTTTGGTGATCGGAGTTTACTTGATGATGAGTCTACTTTTCAGTGTTGTGTTCCGGGGGTATCGGCAACGGGTGAGTAAAATTTGGCTTCATTTCTGATATCTATCCTTTTTTTTCTTTTTTTTTTTTTCTTTTTTTAACAACTTCAGGTTCCGTCCTCTTTGGCTCCTGATTCCCGATCCCTTTCATTCCCTCTGCACAACCCTCATGCTGGGTTCTTCAACCGACCAACAGCTTCGGCCGAATCCATTATCCAATCCCATCCTAACACTTCGTGAGCTGTTTAGCTTGCCATTACCCCTCATAATGTGTGCGAGCTGCAGAGATCATACTGTGGAATGTCCACAGAAACGATGAACCTGTCACACACAACCACCAGCGAGAAGCGGAGAAGGTGACACCGCATGGCTACGTGACACCCGTGGCCGCGGCCAGGAGGTCCAGTTCGTGGCCCGTTTTTTTGGATATTTCTTTTGGGGTCAAATAATACGTGAAAAAAAAAAACAAAAATATGGGGTTATAGGGTTTGCAAAACCTTACAATCCCATAACTGTTTTTTTTAATTTGACTTCATTTACGAATTTAAAAAAAATGAAAAACGAAAATCGGTTAAAAAAAACAAAAATAAAAATAAATAAAAGAAAAGCAGGAATTTGAAGAATTTCGTTTTTTCATTTTTTTCATAACTGATATGGAGAGTCCTAAAAATTTTGCACAGGTAATTTGTTTTTTCTTCTTCTTCTTCTTCTTCTTCTTCTTCTTCTTCTTTTTCAAAAAAACAGAACCTCATGGTTCTGGCTCCTTCTATTCTGGGGAGCAACAGTCCGGTTCCTTTTCCCCTGCAAGTCAATAGGAAATACATAAGAGACACAAGTACGGTCCTCCCCATTATGGCTGAGAGGCCCGAGTGGATGGCATTGATTACTTCCTTGAGGAAGGATGTACCACCCCTCACCCCTGCCTAATTTAGCCTGTACTATCTCAGTTTGCCAAACCCTCTGATCCCAGTTCTGCTCCTCTCAGTTTTGAAACTGTCGGATAGGTGTGTTTTATCGGAGTGTTCTGGGACGCGTATGAATCCTTTAAAAGGATTTCCATTTTAACTCCTATTAGTCTAGGTTTTGTATAAGTCCTAAGCTCTACTCCCTTGGTTATAATGATTCTTTAGTTTACCAATTCCTGGTCCAGGAGATAATACCTGTGCTATTCCACAACCCTAAACCCTGTAATTTTCTTCCTCTCTATCCACTCTCTTAAGCCCTAAACGCTACTGTCGTCCTTCTGTAAATCCATTAAGCTGAATTTATGTCTGGTGAAGTGTTTTGTGATTGTGTCGTTTCTAACGAGACGAAGTCAGTGGATCTGTCACTCCCCTGCTGTTCCTCCCTCCTTTTCCATATCAAACGCGGGGGATCACCCTGAATTGTGCCGAGTTTACCCATTCCAAGCCTGTCTTTGATGAATTTGTCGATGATTATTTGCTTTTTTGTGGGATCATCCTTGATAATTTTGTTCGCTCGGCGCCAATCTGCCTGATATTCCGTGTGTAGAAGCTGAAGAAAAAACTCCCAGGCCTCCCGGGTCGATGTTTTTTGGTGTGATATCGTTTGTTTGCATTGAGTCTTCCATATGATCCACAGTGTAAAAGGACGAAGTCTTCTGAAGAGGGCTGAATGCCAGACTTCTCTGAAACTTGGTTGTGCCACACCCATCAATTCTTTGTGTGTTAGAACAGTTTATCAGACAGTGTAGCATATCCTCAAGGGATCCATCCTTGCAGACTGCACAGCTGTCATCGAAGTCTCTTCTACCAGCTCCGGACCTTCTCCTGCTGAGCCATGTGTTGACCGGCAAGGCCTGGTAGTATATGAGCCATTGCATGCTTCTTATACAAATATTTCTTATGGTGAGTGGGATCTGCCAGTCAAGCTTCTCCGTGTTGCCCAGGCACCCCGGGATATATTTCTCCCAACGCTGAAACAAAATGAGCTCTGTGTTCACCGGGTTACGTCTAAGTTTATAGCTGGAACTAGTTGTGTAGTCTAGGATGTTAGTACGCTTATGCGCCCCCGTTGGCACTGCTCTTGTTTTCCATGCCCACTCAGCCGGGTCAAACTCCAAATCTTGTAAGGCTGTTCCCGGCTGATAAGTTATGTAGTCCTCGTCCTCCACCACTTCGATTTTCCTGAGGAAAGACGATTTGGCCGTGACTCGGGCACGTACTGTTTTAGAGACCCTGCCGATGTTGTTTCCTGGCTGTTCTATGTCGTGGATGGTCCGTAGTCCCCAGTCCCCTGATGGACCTGTCGACTTCACGTATGACAACACCTCCGTGGGATTGTTTTGTGACTTCCACGTAGCCCACTCCCCTGATGTCCAGACGGGGGAAGCTAGTAAGAGTGCCACCCAGTCCTGTGGAACCGATTGTATCATTGTCTGTCGGTTGTGGCATCCTTTGAGCGTTGTTCTAAGCTCCGCTGTTGTCTTCCAACGATTGCAGTGATGATTCCAGATGTGTTGAAGTTGCCAGACGCCCTTTTCTAGCCATGTAATCCATTGGGTATCCTGTGTCATTAGAGTCCACGGCTCATCTGAGGTATCTTTCAACCACTGGTTGCAGAAGAGGGGCTGGTGCAGGACTTCCTCTCTGTTAGCTGGACTTAGAACTTTGGTCGGGAAGATCTCTCACCAGATCCTGACGAGATACATCCAGTATTCCAAGCGGGTCGGGAGCGGTTCCTGTTGTTGCTGGTTCGTCCGGTGGATGTTGGTTCGAGTTGCCCAGGACTTCGACATCACCCAGAAGAGCCCTTGCATGTTGGACGGGGTGGTGGCTTTAGGCAGTTGTCTGACCCTGTTCAAGGTCAACATAGTCCAGGGGAGTCGTTGTTGTAGAAGTAACTTGACAATCCACTTCGTCTGAAGGGCCTTGGTTTGAGTGGCCGGATCAGGGACTGCCAAACCGCCTTTACCCTTGGGTTGTATGATATGCGACCAAGACACCTTCGGTATGAAGCGTTGTGTTACAGGATTCCCGGTCCATAAGTACACAGTCGCTCGGTGTTTGAGGGTTGTGATCATGTTGCCTTCTGGTGTCCAGATGGTAGTTGTGTACCACATCATAGAGAAAATGGAAGCGTCAAGTACCAACGCCCTTTCGAACATTGACGTGTAGATGCTGGACCAGGTGTCCATTTTGCGTAGTATTTTCGACAACAACTTCGGTGTCGAGCGCATTGGCTCCCGCTTTTTTGCAAGGTGCGGGAACCCTCCCGGCCATGTCATGCAGGAGTAAACAAAAACAAAATAAGAGAACTCGAGAACGACAAAGAATAACCCCGCGAACCGCCGAGACAGGCGCGGTCGCATCGTTCCTTCACCGCTCTAGCCGGGTGCGCCAGCTGTACTTCCCGCGGTCCCCTACGACAAGATACGGTTCCGCGGGGAACAACTTACCTTCCCTAAGGGGTTGTCACCACCCTTAGGGGCGTATCCCTACCGAGCGTCTGACCCACATGCGAAAGTTTTTAAATGCAATTGCAGAGGTAGGTCAACCGAGGGTGTTTGCTCATTCGCTGTAGTATAGGTACGCGTGGTTAAACGCCAATTGGACCCGAGCGGTGTCCGTTCCTTAGGGCGTTGATCTCCTAAGTATGAAGCGTACGTCGGTCGACTAGGACAATCTCAACCAAGCGTGAAACCACAATTCATCCTAGTCCCTTAGACATACAGTCAAGCGAAAGTTATAATAACCAGAAATAATTACATCAAAAGGAATCGACCGTAGTCGATAGGTAGGTATATCCGAGAATATATATTGGAAGAATTTGGATCATCATACGATACATCCAATAATATAAGATCAAAATAAAGTCCGACCACCCCCGGTTGAACTTGATAAAAAAACTATACTGAATAGCCAACAGAAAGTTGGGTTCGGCAATATCCTCAACGCAGCCGACAAGGTAGTCGAACTGCCGCGCCGCCAAAGTCATTCATTCTACCCTACCGCTGACTTAAAATTAGGCACGCACACACCCGTCTCCATACATTTGCAATCTTTTTGGATGACAGGCTACTTTGCGAATGATTCTTGATCAGGTGCATTGCTTGAAGTGTTGCATGCCTCTCCTTCTAGGAAGTGGTCTGGGGCACTCCTCGCCCGAACACGGAGCTCGAATCTCAGAAGTTGGGTCGTCTCCACCGAATCAGTAGAGTACCGCGCCATAGAACGGTCCACTCTGGGTCGATAACAAGGTCGACTCCTAAAGCAATAAACCCCCGCCCCAGATGCTTCCTAAAGAAAGAGAATGTCCACTGGGAGTAACTTTCAATTATTCCCATTTCTCCTAAGTTCAGGGTAACTTGGACGAAAAAAAAACAGAAGGAGATAGAGAGGGAGAATCATTTGGACAGGTATAGGTAGATAAGGTCATTCAGGATAGAACGGGTATACACCTCAGTAAAAGACTAAGTCCTTTTTAATATTGTCTTATTTATTTAAATCTATTTTTTTTTCGACACACTTTGGATTGACCACTTTCAAAACACATGCCCTTTTGACAACCAGGTGAATGGTAAGTTATTTTTCGCTTTTCTCAAATAGGCTTAACCAATCTCCTTTGCAAACATTCTTTTACCTACCTGCACAACACGTAAAGACAACAAGTTCAAAAGAAAACCAGTACAATTTCATACTCAAGTCAGACCTTTCCATTCACATGCATGACTTGCACAACTTTCCTCTACCCTTTCTTTCGAACATTCAAAATGATCAGGGTCAAGCAAAGTGTGGGTTCACACAGGTGTGAAGGGAAACCTAAGTCAGTCAACTGACCTTGAGTAAAGTTTGAAGCGGCTCACTCAAGAAAGTCGAGTAATACTCCCAAAGAGATCGGTGCACAACTCACAAGTTGTGGCCGTATACTAAAGATGGTCCGCGTCCTCCTTAAGTGTCCACAAGGACACTAAGCAGCCACCCTCAAGGACCGAAGCGAGATAGCCCTCGAGGAGGGTGTTCTCACCTACAAGTCCCACATAGCCCTACTGCAGCCCCAACGACACCTCGCCACCAAGGATAGTTCCAAACCAACTCGCAGATCCACACCGCCTCAAACCAGTATGTCCACACCCCAAGTTGGCCCCACTCGGTCTCAAATTGGTCTCAAGGTGATCCAACGTTACCACCGCAACACCGGATGGTCCCAAACTCAAAAACTGCTCGATCCGCATGCTGCACAAAAAACAAAGGTGGCCCTGGCTCAAAGCCGCATGTGCCATGAGCCCCAACGATCACCGTGTGCACTCACTCCGCACTTTCTTATTGTCGTCGGTCCATGCACCACTGTCGCACAATTCCAACCATGCACCAGCGCCAGCCCAACCTCTAGGCCACACTAGGATCCACCATAATCGTTGCACACCAAAAAAAAAATAATAACGGCGGGATTACCGCTCGCCGTGCCGCCAAAACCGGTGTGCGGCACCACCGCCTAATCACACACCAAAGAAAAACGGCTGCACAGCGCTGCGAAGTTTTGGCAGCACTGGCCGTCAAACATAGTGTCGTTGACAAGCCGACACTCCGGCAGCACCTCCCTACCAAAAATAATGCTTACGTCTCAGTCGCGCTATAATTTTGGTAGTACACTGCCCCAGTAAACTGCCACCGCTGCCGTGTCTTCAAACGGGCAGCACTTCCCCTCAGGAAGGCCTTGATGCCACCGCGCCGCCAGTCGGGCAGCACCTCCCTTTTGAAAATGCTGTTGTCGCAGCCTTACGGCCGCAACACCTGCCCAGGCGCACAGCGCACGCACAAGGATGGGGAAAAATAGCTCCCAGCCTTTGGCTATGGCTGCCTCCCTTCTCCTCCTCCAACTCTTTGCAGACCTCCCCTCCTCCAGCAGCATCCCCCCACAGTAACAGCCAGCCAGCATCCACTCATGCGAATGTCCCAGCAACACTGCCACATTTGTGATACTGCTGGGTAGGAGTGGTGGGTTTTATAGCCAGTTGAAGGCATGTGGGCAGCTGCCTTGCCCACAACCAGGCGAAATTCGTGGGTGCTCCTGGCCCTCGATCTAAATCAACGGCCAGGAGCTAGGAGCCTTTGTTTTCCCCTAGGGGAACCAAGGTCATTAACCCCCAGAAGTACCTGGCCGTTTTCCCAGGCCAGATACTCCTGCAAATGGCTGGCTGTACTCAGCCATTTTACTGCTGCCTGTTCAAAACATACAGGCGCAGTCCCATCAGCTACTAGAACTTTTCGGGCTGCACCTGTTACGTGGCCGCGACCATATTCACAGTCGTTTCCCTTCTCTCTTCCTTGGAAGCCCCCAATCAGCTGAAGAGGCAGGCCAGCTCATTTTAATTATCTGTTTTAAAGGGGAGGCTGTACAGTTGGGGTTGGGGATGGAGGGAGAAGGAGGAATTAGCAGGAAGTAGCAGAATCTGGCGCCTGGATCAAGGTGAAGAGATTTCCCCCTCTATCCTCTAACCTGCTCAATCAATCCCCTGGATCCCAGGGCAATCAATGCTGGCAGGAACCTTTCACAATTGTTACTCATTATTTCTGTTATGGTTTCAAATTTATTTCATTTAAGGGACGATGGACCCGCTTTCCAGCAGGTGATGCTCCCCACCAATAGATGGAGCCACCCCCCAGGTGCTAGTGGTGTCTGCTCATAACAGCACCACTATCACAGGTAGGGGCGTTTCTTTAAAAAAAAAAAAAAAAAAAAAAAAAGGGGGAATAAGTGGGGGGGAGGTTGAAAATATGGGGCAGGAGAAACGCTGATGCGCGGTTATAATTATCGAGTTCTTTTTTTTTTTTTTTTTTTAATGAGCTATTTATTTCTTTAATGACTACGAACCGATAGATCGAACCAGTATATCGTACGTTCTATCGGGTAGGGGGGCATAGACGACTATGGTTGTGGGCGGTAGGGGAGTAGTGGGGAGTGGAGGAGGGGAGTGGAGGAGAAATGGGTATTTGGGCTTATGGGAAGCTATGGAAGGGGAGTATAACTGGGGAGAGTGTGATAATGGATGCACACTGGAAGAAGTAGGGGAGATAGCTTTGTGGGGCAGGAGAAAAGAGACAGGGCTGGAGTCGGAGGTGGGGGGTGAACGCTTACGGAAGGGGTGAGGAATGCGCTCGGGTACAGTGGGTTTAATGGCAGGATGTGGGAGAGGCTAGATTTTTGGGGATGGACCTTGAGGCAAAAGCGGGATGGTGAGGAGAGAGCCGGGTTGAGAGGAGGGCTGGGGGAATGAGTATTCTCACGTTTTTAGTGAACTACGACCTGGTGAGAGGGGCGGGGGGAAATAGCGCGTATAGGACTGGCTAGAGGGGGGATAGGGGAATGGTCTGATGCCATCGTAACCAGTGTGTAGGGAAGCGGTACAAGGGGCGGTACAAGGATGAATTGTGGGGGGGTTGGGTGTAGGCTGAGCGGGAGTTAAAGAAGGGGTTGTGGGTTGGAAGGTGGGAATGGAGACGGAGTCAGCTGTGGGGGTTGGGAGTGGGGAAACTAGGATGGAACATGGAAGTAACGGTCAGAAGGCGAGATGGGCCGTGGGGAGGGGGCGAGGACAAGATGGATGATGATTAGTCATTTGTCTTGTAGTTACTAGTTAGTACGAGGGGAGGGCTGGGGTAGGAGACGTGGGCTTCTCTCTCGTGGTCTGCAGGCTTTCCTTTTATGTCTTGCGTCGTGTCGTGTCGTGCGTCGTCTTGTGTCATTGCTCTCGGTTGCTCTCGGTCTCTCAGTCTCTTGTCCAGACCCTATGGTTCCGCGACCTAAATTCGATCACTGGTGTCTTCACCTGGAAACAGGGCACTGATCAAGTGTCGACTCTTAGTTGCCGTCTTCCGGTTGGGAAACGTGGAAAGCGACGCCACAGCTTCCCGAGCACCCCCTGTCGAAGAGAAGGGCGCGCGCACGAGGCATGTGCTCATCGAGCGATGGTGGCCCAAAGTAGGGCACTTCTTTGTGGTGTAGCTGTACGACGGCACACCGTTTTCAAAATCGAAAGTTGGCGTCTGCGCGGTGCGGACGACCGGAGGCACGAACGCAAGCTCCCCGGGTCTGATATCTATCCTGTTTCCTGTTTTTGTTTATTTTCAGTCAATAAATTGAAATAAATTCAAATAATCATATTCAAAATGTCGAATTGGATTGTCTGTTTTCTCCCCTGATATGTGAACTCGTTTCCTTTTTGTTTTAGTGCAGTATTCCCTAACGTTATTACTATTGTATCCGAAAATTTCCAAAAGACTATTCTAAAACATCATTACTATTGCATCCAACACACTTCGATATCTGCCTATATATCCTGCCTCAAATGCCTGCCTCCTTTTGTTTCCATGCAACTTGGTGCGCTGGATGTCACTCCAAGTGCCATTCCAATTGCACCCCCAGTCCCACTGCGCCCCGTGTGGCATCTTTCTTTTTTTGGGCTCTTTTTTTTCCGAAGTGGCAATGGAATGACAACTCACTAGCGAATAGAGTTGCCACTGAGTGACAACCGAGTGACAATTGAGTGGCAATTGAGTGGCAATCAAGTGGCGGTGGAATAGCAATGGAAAAGCAATTGTGTTGCGAATTGAGTGGCAATTGAGTGGCAATTGAGTGGCAATTGAGTGACAGTTGAGTGAAGTTCAGTGAACAATTGAGTGCCAATTCAATTATAATCAAGTGGCACCTGAGTGCTAATTGAGTGGCGAGTGACAATTGAGTGACAATTGAGTGACGATTGAGTGACAACTGAGTGACAACTGAGTGACAATTGAGTGACAATTGAGTGACAATTGAGTGACAATTGGGCGGCAATTGTGACATTTGATGCACAATTCTCAGTAGCAACGGAGTGGCATTGAGTGGCAAGGTTGAGTGGCAACTGAGTGAACTTGAATGGCAACTGAGTGAAATTGAATGGCAAGTAAGCGGTGCAAGGAAAATGAGCGATACCGAATTCCAGAAACCAGGCAGCATCATACACATGAAACCAGATAGTAGTGACCTCAAACCAAAAGCAGAATTGCAACACGAGTCCCACCAAATAAGAGCACAGCAAAAGCTCACAAGTGACAATGTTGGAATAGTCTCATCATCATCAACAATGAACCAATGTCGACTCCCTATCTGGCGCTCAGCGCCCAGACTACGAATGGCAGATCCTATCTAGCCTATCTACAATGCCGCTGGTGATGTCAACAGCACCCTGAAGTACGAGCAGATCTCGACCAATGCCGTTCGCCTCAAGCACTAGGTATGTCTCACGCATCACTCACAACCTCGATCCCCCACACGGATGCCATGTGCACCCAAGGACCACCATGCGCCCCATCCGGCAACGCGCAGGCCAGCTCGGCTATGGCTGCCTGCGTATAACCTGCTCGCCCGTGAGCGTGTGGACGCTTGCCTGCCAGTAGCGCAGCAGCGCTTGCGCAACAACTAGCAAGTGCCCGAATGCCAAATGTGGAGGCACACACTTTCCTATATGGAAATGGCCTGCCTGCTGCGTGCTGCGTGGCTGCGCTGGGCCCCGGTACAGGGGAAATCAGGCACAGGGCCTGGGGCGGTTACCCGTGTCCAGCTGCCAGCGGCCTGTTTACAGTATATGCCCCGTGTCTGGCCCAGGGCCTGCCTCAGATACATTTGAGAAAGGCAGGCAGGGCCTGGGCTCACTTAACCAACTGGCGCTGCGCAACTGCCTGAATTTCCCAGTTGCGTGGAAAGCCCAAAAGTAGGCCTCTCGTCACAATTCAGGCCCGCCTTCGCTTAGGGCGGCCGTTCTCACTGGAAACAGGGCCCAGTAGGGCTCACCGTGGCCTCAAGCCTCTCAGTGGGAATCGAGTAACAATTGATCCAATTCTTGGTGGCAGCAGAGTGGCTGTTAAGTGGCAATTGAGTGGCAACTGTGAACTTGAAGGCAATTGGCGCAATTCTCTGCATGAATGATGGTTTATGTTGGTGAAAATTCGTCCTACTTGCACATCTGAAAACCTTCCCACCTATGGAAAAAAAAAAATCTAAGTTCAACTAACCACCTAACAGAATAATGCACAAGTACAGAAACTAATATGAGCTGAACTGACCGTAATAACACAATCTCCCAAGCACTGGTTCTGCTTCAGTTCTTTGCCACTATATTCGGCCCACTAATTTCATCTCACGGAATTCGTGTTGAAACAGCTTGCTGACAATCTTGCAAAGGAGGTGAACAACCGAAGGAGATGCCTAGATAAGGCATTTAGATTCTTGGACCTGGAGGTGAGTTCATTTTCGAAATGCCCAAAATCCCAAAAATCATTGAAAAATGCAACTGTTTGACTGGAGACAGGTGGGGAGGGAGGGCGGGAGGGGGAGGGAATATTGTTAAGCTGGATTTGAGGAGGACCTGTTTGGAGGAAAAGAATGAGGGGAAAAAGCAGAACAGAACAAAGTAGAAAAAGACATTGGCATGTAGCGATCTCAATTTCTCAAGTATTAGATTCCCAGATGGAAATCCATTGAGAAAATTAATTTCTTTGTCTGTGTGTTTCAAACTTTGAATTTGATTCTTGCAGTGTTCCCGTTCGGCACTAAGTTGCCACTAACCAATTCTGTAAATCTGTCTGATATGTTCAGACGGCCACTCCTCGTTCCTGCAAATCTTTCTCGTATGTTCGAACTGCCACTGCTCCTTCGTCACTTCGTGCATCCATACATCCTCAAAATACCTCCGTCTTCCCTGTCCTAATCATTGATCCGCTTTCCCTATTCCTTTTTTATGCAAGCGGAGCCGCGCTGCCATCTTGTTCCGCCTCGATACCCTGGCGGACACCTGAATTACCTGCCGCCAGGCTCCCTTGCCCTTCTCCTACCTGACACTGGCTTAAGCACCACAGCTAGGATGAGTGCCAGCTGTCCAGTTGTGCTGCTTCTTGGAGCTCGCTCGCCAGTCTCCCAACCAGCAGCATTCCTGCCAGGAAGTGAAGAAAAGGGGCGGAGCAACCAACCGATCCCCAAGACATACTTTGTCTCCGACCTCTTTGCCCGGTGACCCGGCTGGTTCCTGCTCTTTTTGGTGGGAAAAACATCGCAGACTGATATCCTACCTACAGGACCTGGACCTAGACTCTTATTGGGATACATTCAGTCTGGTACGCTCCTGACTTCTCTGTATGGGCCTACCGGACCTCAGGGAAATACCTTTGCTTACCAAAGGTCCTACTTTTTGACTTTTTCTGCCCACCTACCTGCTACTACTTGATTTTGGCCGCCCGGGCTATCTACCCCTAGCCTTCTGTAGCCTAATAGCCCTGTACTCACTGCACAGGCCAGCAGGGGTTCGTACCGGGCTCGAGAGGACCAAAATGCACAGGCCATTACACATCGTCTCGCACATACTCAGGTACTCAGACAAATGAACAGACACACGGACCACCAGATAACAGCAACCATCATACCAGGAGCAGACTCGGACAGTAGGTATCCCAGCAAACACACAGAAGAGTGGCAAAAAAAAAAAACTCAGAAAAAAGAGTCTGCAATTTTGCAGGTTATGATGCAATGACTTGCTGATTTCTACTGCCGAGATTGACTGCGAGGCTGTACACTAACCTGCAGGGTAAGATTCGTAATTTTGTTTGGCTGAGGGCTAACCGAGAGACCTGCCTGTAAGGAAATTCGTGAGGGACATATCTGTAAATCTGGGAAAATATAGGCCCAGCACTAACCCGAATTCCTACAGCTACACTAACTGCCTATAGCAGGCCCGGGCTACCCTTAGGACAGACAGGCCCTAAGCGGCCTATGCTGCTAGACGGTCCTATAGCCTATAGCCGGGTCCGGTAGAGGCCGAGAGGCCGAAACAGCAACGGTACCGGTCGGTCAGTCAGTCCGGTCTAGGTCTAGGTAGTCTATAGATAGGTTAGGCCCATCGGTTCAGGACTTTTGGCAGGTCATTTCTCGCAAAGCAGCGTTGGAGAAGCCAAGCAAGTTGGTGGCGGTGACTGTCTGCAGGCGGCATCCTGAGACCGCACCGTTGACAGCAGCCATATCCGGCCCCTACTGAGTCTTATGTGTACTCGTGGGTGGTGGCAGCCATAGCTGCCTGTTCCTTCGTCAGAGTTGTCCATTGACACTGAAGACTTCATCGCAGGACCTGTTCTTCATCAGGGTGGTTGGCGCTGGCCTCTGGGAGGCTGTTCTGATGGGGCACTACTAACTGGGTGTAGGATAGAGAGTGGGGTGTGAGTTCTAAGAGTGGCGAGATACTGGAACAAACTCTGTTACGATAATTGTTTGAGTGGCTCATCATGAGTGTGATTTCCAATTGTGATCTTCGCAGGTTCTTTCTTGTGATTGGTGGTTGGGAGTTGTGTCAGAGAGTGAGAAACACTGTGTGTCTTCTCCCCATCTGTGCATGATTGTCTTCCGCTGCTTATTTTTACCTGTGTGCAGTTTGGACTCTGTCTCCTCTCTCCCCTTCTCTTATGCATGTATGGGCATGTATGAGATTGTCTGTGTGTGAGTGGCAATAAAATTCGTCAGACAACCAAGTTCATAACAGTTGGTATCGGAGCGAGATTGGATTTGGAACACTGAGGGTTGAGCGCACTGAGGCATCTTCTTCATCCGGCGATCTACTGGCGAGAGTTTCATGGCGATTCATCTTCCCCAGTACTGAGTCAGCAGGGAAGAAGACTTTCAGCGGTGGATTCAGGTGTTCAGTGGTAGTACTGAGCAAGCGCACTGAGTCTGTCAGGGCGCTTGTCAGGAAGTGGCGAGTACAGGGCTAATTCGCCATAGCCAACCCTGAGGGTAGTGTGGTGAATTACCCCAGAGTGGCGAATTACCCTTGAGGACATCAGGGAACCCTGAGCGGCATCATCCCTGGGTTGCGCTGAGGGAGATTGACATTCTGTATCAATCTCCTGGAGAAATAACCTCATCTGGGGCTATTTTTAGCATCAACGGTTACCAAGCGTTGTGGCGAGATATTTTGGTGTTGGCATACTGGGCGCCACAGGACCAGATACAGAGTATCTGGAGTGAGGGAATGCAGCGCTACAGGATCCTGAGGAGGATCAACGAATTTGAAGGTGTTCTGTGCGTGAAAGTGTCAGGAGGAATATCTGGGAGAAATTGGTGAGATAAGAGTATCATCAACCATAGCCAGATCTTCATCATCACCTGCAAGATTCTCTGAAAGTGAGTCCATTCCATGCACTTACCTGTATTGCGATCCAGATAGTACTAGATTAGTGAATTATAATGGTCTATCTGTCTGCCAGTGACTGGATGTGAAAATCGCAGACTGCATGACAGCCATAGCCATCTCTCCCCTACCTCTCTCTGCTCATTTTTCACCCTCTGCTGACTTTTTTTAATCCAAAATTGTTCTGTGACTGCTATACTGCGTTGTGATTATTCTGGGATGCTCAAACTGTGAATTCTGTACTGGAAAAATAGTGATACTGAGAATTGTTGTTTTGCGCCGAGTCTATTTTTAGCCTGTGCTACCTAGGGTCAATCATAACTTCAATTCTGTCCGTCAGAATCCAGTTCTGTCAGTCCCCAGTGAATCACAATTTGAAAATAGGCAATACTGTAGAATCGCAGGATTGGATTTGCAATATTTCACTGGATACAGTGAAAACTGTAATTCGCCATAGCCTAGGGTATGGCCGCCAGAGTCATCAGAGTCTAAATTGAGTCTGAGTCAGGATACAGGGTATTTGTCTGCATCGCTTGTTGTGGTTGATCTCTCTTTGTCTGTACTAACCATCTTCGATCATTCTCACTAATTACACTCGTTTTCTAGTGGGTACTGGAAAACTAGTGGGTCTTTGGAAGAGTAGTGGAGTGACTCTACTTAAGTGTGGTCCAGGGTCAGTAAAAGGAAATCGTGTGATTGATTTTGTTGGACTTACAGTCTGTCTGACACCTGACCCCAGAGACACCTTTCCAACCCAACCCGTTGATTGCCTGTGCACCCACGTATTCCAGTGTTGAGTTATTGCAGCGATTCCAGTGAGTCTGAAGGAAATGGAGCATCGCTGCAAACTTTGTCTGCTGTTTATTTTATTTTTGGTTTTATTTTGGAACTGGGAAAATGTCTGATCAGGGGGCACAGGTGGAAGTGGTGATGAAGGTGGAAGGTGAACGGCCTTCAGCCTCCACTCCTCCTCCTCCACCTCTGACTACTACTCAGCGGTTGAAGAAGGAGCTGGAAGAACAGTTGCGTCAGCAACAGGCCAGACTTGCAGAAGTGGAACAGCAGGAGGCAGCTGAGCTAGAAGCTGCAACAGATCATTCCAGAAGGGAATATCTGTTGCAGCAGCTAGACAAAGCGCGCACAGATGATCGTTGTTCCCAGATCACCCAGCATATGGAAGAGATGATCCTGTTGGAACACAAGATCACCAGCTCCCAGTTTACGAACTGGGATGATCGCTTTGTACGACTGGAGCGTCGGGTTGACGAGCTGTCAGCTCAGCAGTCCAAGATCCGGGACTCTATCCGGAACTTGACTGCTCAACTGGCAGCCGCCAAGCTGATTACTCCTCAGCCCCCTCTACTGAAACCCAAACCATCTCCTTCTCCTTCACCCCCTCCCTCATCACATCCATCCCATGCTGGTTCTGTACATTCTTCCCGGTCATCTACCCCTTCCCAAAAGGCCTCAGAAAAGGCCATCTATGCTGCTGTGACTGCAGGAGACCAAAGAGGTCCCAAGATCCTTGCTCCCAACAAGTTCAGGGGCGATGACACCAAGACTGATGTTGGGGACTGGGCTGCTGGGACCAGAGCCTACTTGAGGGGCTTTGTCTGTGCAGAGCAGACCAAGGTGGCGACTGCTCTGGGACTGCTGGAAGGGCCTGCACTGAAGTGGGCCACTTCAACTTCCAGCAGCCTGCAGCAGTCCATGGAGGACTGGGCTTTTGGCCTTGGGGTAGACAAGCTTCTGCAGGCCCTGGAGGACCGATTTGCAGACAAGGAGCGGGCCCGCAAGGCTGCTGACAAGATTGCTCGCCTGGGACAGCAGCGGTACAGCGGCACCCTACAGGCCTTGTTTGCTGAGTTCGAGCAACTTACCTCCACCCCTGGGTTGGTCATGTCTTCAGATGACTTGCTGACCAACTTCTGCAGGGCAGCGCTTGAGAAGTTTGTTGTTGCTTTGTACAGCGCTGGGCACAAGGACTGGAGGTCCTTTGGCCGTGCAGCCCTGGAAATGGAGGCCACGCTCCATGTCCAGGCCCCATCCTCTGATAGGAGGAAAGGTGCCTTCCCTAGAGGTGGCAGAAAGGGAAAGACAGCCTTCACTCATGCGGGGTCTGCCTCAGGATCAGATTCCGATTCCCAGTCTGATGCACCTTCAGGTGGGACCGGATCTGCTGCTGAGACAGATGTTGCAGCAGTCGTGACTCAGGCTGTTTTGGGAGCTATGCAGCTGCAGAAGAAGTTCTCTCCCACCACAGCCTCAGCCAGTGCAAAGGGGAAGGAAAAGGGACGTCGACCTTCCTCTTCCCAACGCCCTAATCTTCCCAGAGACGTCCGGATGCCAGCTGAACCTCTCAATCCCTCCACACTCCCCTGGCATAACCTCGAGATCCAGGAGGGAGTCTGGAGAAGAAGAAAGTTGAGAGGGGTTTGCCAGAGGTGTGAGGGCCAGCACTTCTTGAAGGACTGCCCTTACATGCCAGGCCCAAGTAGTCAGTCAAAAAACTGAAACAGACCCTGGGGACTGCAGTTCCCCCCAGTGCTGCACCTTCATCTACTCAGGTAGGTGAATCTGCAGCTGTTTCAGTTGAGACTGCGTGTGATTATGTGTGTGTGGGGACTGCGCGGGCAGCATCCTTCTGCTATGAGGATCCTGACCTGGATCAGGACCCGGGGCAGGATGAGCTTCAGTCTATTGTTGCCTTCTTCCTTCACCTGAAAGAACAGAAGAAGAGCAAGACTGATCTCATCATGCTTTGGCCACTGATCAACAGCACCAGGATCACTGGGCTGTTTGACTGTGGGGCCACCAGGAACTTCATGTGTCCCAGTGCAGTTAAAAAGTTGCACCTGGGCATGAAAGTTCAGCAGTTGCAGCAACCGCTGCTGGTGTGGATTCTTGACTCCACAGTGCTCAGCATCAGGGAGAAGGTCAAGGGGATCCCTGTGACCTTCAATACTACTGGAAAAGTTAGACACAGTCTGAACTTTTACATTTTCCCTGAGCTTCCCTTTGACTTGGTGTTCTCCATGCAGTGGTTGAGGGCAGTCAACCCTAGGATCGACTGGAAGATCCCTAGAGTTGAGCTACCAGACAGCTAGGGTGTGTATCAGCCATGCATGATTGCTGCTGATCACCACCCTAAGACCTCTTGCTACTGTTTGAGAGCGAGGGAGTTTCATGCTCTCTCTCGCCAGTACCACCACGAGCGTCTGTTTATTGCTTTGGTCAAGCAAACAAATGCTCCCACTGTTTCCTGTCCTCCTTAGATACAGCAGGTGGTAGATCAGTATGTTGATCTGATGCAGGAGCCCTTTGGGTTACCCAACCGGCCAACCAAGCATTACATTGAGCTACTGCCTGGAGCGGTCCCTCCCAAGGGCCGCATCTACAGGATGTCCCCTGCTGAGCTTGAGGAGCTCAGAAAGCAGCTTGAGACCCTGACCAGCAAAGGCTGGATCAGACCCAACACATCTGAATTCTTTGCACCTGTTCTATTTGTGCCCAAAGGGAATGGCGAGTTTAGAATGTGCATTGACTACAGGGGTCTCAATAAGATCACTAGGAAGAGTACTGAGCCATTCCCTAGGATCGATGACCTCCTGGACATGGTGCAGGGCTGCACAGTGTTCAACAAAGTCGACCTCAAATCTGGCTACCACCAGCTTGAGATGGCAGAGGAGGATGTCTACAAGACAGCCTTCAAGACCAGGTATGGGACTTACGAGTACCTGGTCATGCCATTTGGACTTTGCAATGCCCCAGGCACCTTCTAGACCGAGATGCACCGCATCTTCAGGCCTTACCTGGACAAGTTTATGGTTGTCTACCTGAATGATATCCTGGTATTCAGCAAAACTGCCAGGGAACATGCGGAGCACTTGGCTTTTGTCCTTCATGCGTTACGTGACAGCCAGTATAAGATCAACAGAGAGAAGTCCTCCTTTGGAGTTCCCTCTGTCATCTACCTGGGTCATGTAATCTCTGGAGATGGTCTGGCTCCTAAAGCAGCCAAGATTGCTGCTATTCAGGAGTGGCCCTAGCATCAGACAGTGAGGGATGTCCGGTCCTTCATGGGTTTGGCCTCCTACTACAGAAAGTTTGTCAGGAACTTTTTTGCAGTGGCTGCACCCCTGACTAACCTAACAAAGAAGGACACTCCCTTTCTTTGGTCCCTTCACTGCCAGTTGGCCTTCACACGACTCAAAAAGGCCTTGACTCCTGCGCCTGTACTGAAGTTACCTGACCCCACTTTGCCATTCATCGTGACCACTGACGCCAGTCAGTATGGCATTGGGGCAGTTCTTCAGCAGGATGATGGGAATGGTCTACGGCCTGTAGAGTTTATGAGTAAGAAGATCAAGACTCAAAAGCTCCAGGACTCCACCTACAAGAAAGAGCTATATGCTCTTGTATATGCCCTGAAACACGGGAAACACTTTCTCCTGGGCAGGCACTTCAAGATCTTTTCAGATCATTCCACCTTACAGTGGATGAAGTCCCAGGGAGAGTTAAATGAAAAACTGACACGGTACATTCAGTTCATAGACATGTTAGACTTTGAACTGAAGCACAAGAAGGGCTGCTACAACAAGGTAGCAAATGCCCTTTCTCGTAGGCCTGACTCTTTTGCGTTGATCTCCTCTACTCACTCCTTTGGAGAGGAGACCCGTCTGATCATTGCTCGTCTACTGCCTCAGGACGAGACTTTCGGACCCATTGTCGGGAATCTGCAAGCAGATCCTAACTCTGAACCAAACTATGCTCAGAGTTCAGATCTGTTGTACACTTGCAGTAGAGGTGAGGAGTGCTTGTGCATACCCCATGACCAGCGGCTAAGGACACTATTGATGTCAGAGTGTCATGATGCCTGTGGACATTTTGGGTTCCTAAAGTTTTATGCAGCCCTGTCGCAGCGCTTCTTCTGGAAGGAGATGAGGAGTGATATGCTGTGTTATGTGGACACCTGTGAGCTCTGCCAAAGGAATAAGGTCCAGAGTAGACCTCCTTTGGGACTACTCAAAACCTTACCCGTACCTGATGGCCCTGCTGAATTTGTGTCGATAGATTTCACAGATTTAGGCAAGACCACCCCTCGTGGCATGCGTCAGGTTATGGTCTGCGTGGACAGGTTCTTCAAATACGCAGAGTTCATCCCCTTTCCAGAGGTAGCTAGGGTACCGGCTGTGAGAGCAGCTTTCTTTGAGAGGTGGGTCACACACCATGGACCGCCCACTTCTATTGTCAGTGATCGAGACCCCAAATTCTGCAGCGATGAGTGGCAGTCCTACTGTAAGGACTATCTGCACTCACGACTGGATATGACTTCTGGTCACCATCCTGAAGCCAATGGTTTGGCTGAAGTGATGAACCAAGTCTTATTCCAGCTGCTGCGTCCTATCATCTCTCCAAATCAACAGGACTGGGATCTTCACTTAGCGAGGGCACAACTCATGTATAACATGTCTGTCCACTCCTCGACAGGGTTCAGCCCCTACCGGTTACACTGGGGACGTGAACCACGACAGCCTCTCGATGACATCATCGCCTGATCTGACACCAGGCACAGCAGAGCTCACCAGACGTTATCGTTTAGATGTGGAAAGAGCCCGCGCGAACTTGTTCAAAGCCCGAAAGGCTATGATTGAACAAACTAATCGCCACAGGCGGCCTTCCCCCATCCGCACTGGTGACCATGTCTGGGTGGCCAGCTCTGAGCTGTCGAGGGAGGAGGATATCTCTCCCAAGTTGTTGCCATGTTACCTGGGTCCATGGCAGGTCCTAGATACAGTGGGCGCTGATCCCTTTGGTCTGTCGTATGTCATCGACGTCCCGCTCCATCTACGCACCTACCCAGTCTTTCATACATCCAAGCTGCTGCCTTTCACCCCAGCTGATGCATTCCTAGACCGGCCCCCTCAATTCGGTCCACCGATCCCTGGCAAGGGATATGACGTGGAATGGATTGAGGACGAGTGGGGCACAGGCCCCGACTGGCAGTATCTTGTGAGGTTCGCATTCCAGCCTCCTTCTGAGAACAGATGGTTCTACAGAAGGGAACTTCTCAAGACAGCAAAGTCAGTTGTTTTGCGATATGAAGCGGCTCAGAAGGGCAACCTTCCTCGTCGTTCACCTCGCCTGCACCCCTAGCTCGAAGGTCCTCGCTCCCGGGGAGGGTAAGCCTGCAATGGCTTGCTGATTTCTACTGCCGATATTGACTGCGAGGCTGTACACTAACCGGTAGGGTTAGATTCGTAATTTTGTTTGGCTGAGGGCTAACCGAGAGACCTGCCTGTAAGGAAATTCGTGAGGGACACATCTGTAAATCTGGGAAAATATAGGCCCAGCACTAACCCGAATTCCTACAGCTACCCTAACTGCCTATAGCAGGCCCGGGCTACCCCTAGGACAGACAGGCCCTAAGCGGCCTATGCTGCTAGACGGTCCTATAGCCTATAGCCGGGTCCGGTAGAGGCCGAGAGGCGGAAACAGCAACGGTACCGGTCGGTCAGTCAGTCCGGTCTAGGTCTAGGTAGTCTATAGATAGGTTAGGCCCATCGGTTCAGGACTTTTTGCAGGTCATTTCTCGCAAAGCAGCGTTGGAGAAGCCAAGCAAGTTGGTGGCGGTGACTGTCTGCAGGCGGCATCCTGAGACCGCACCGTTGACAGCAGCCATATCCGGCCCCTACTGAGTCTGCCATAGCTGGGGCATCCTCAACGCATCTACCCCTGGGGGTATCTGTGTATGGCCGGGCTACATCGACGCTCTACACTGTGTACTCGTGGGTGGTGGCAGCCATAGCTGCCTGTTCCTTCGTCAGAGTTGTCCATYGACACTGAAGACTTCATCGCAGGACCTGTTCTTCATCAGGGTGGTTGGCGCTGGCCTCTGGGAGGCYRWTCTGATGKGGCRCTACTAACTGGGTGTAGGATAGAGAGTGGGGTGTGAGTTCTRAGAGTGGCGAGATACTGGAACAAACTCTGTTACGATAATTGTTTGAGTGGCTCATCATCAGTGTGATTTCCAATTGTGATCTTCGCAGGTTCTTTCTTGTGATTGGTTGTTGGGAGTTGTGTCAGAGAGTGAGAAACACTGTGTGTCTTGTCCCCATCTGTGCATGATTGTCTTCTGCTGCTTATTTTTACCTGTGTGCAGTTTGGACTCTGTCTCCTCTCTCCCCTTCTCTTATGCATGTATGGGCATGTATGAGATTGTCTGTGCATGAGTGGCGATAAAATTCGTCAGACAACCAAGTTCATAACAATGACACATTTGTAATGTCCCAAAACAAAGTGAGGGATGCTACCAACTGGCCTAGCTCAGTTGGTTTACCACTGAACTGTTGAAGTACAGACCTGAGTTCGAAGTCCACTGGAAGCAGATGAGTGAAATACAGGGTTAGGGATGCTCTTATCACCCCCGACAGTAACCCCGGCTGTTTTTCTTGAAAAAAAAAAAAAAAGAACGGTGTATTGGGTTAGGTGTTTATCGTTTTTCTTTTCACACAAATCCGGGAGATACTCAGTTTGTTGAGTTGGCACAACAGGTGGTCAGGACACATGGTATGGCAATACCTTTTTTTATTTTTTTGGGACAGAGCCAGGACATGGAGCTTTCTCACATTTGTCTCCACCGTCTTTCCCCTCTGTTTGGTCTTGTCCATCGGATTATATGTTATTGACGTTGTACCTTGTACTCAACGTATTATTTCTGATGCAGGACAAAGGCCGAATAACATTCGAGGACCTGACAAAGCTGTTGGATGTTCTTCACATCTACTTGTAAGATGTTCCTTTTTTACTTCTTCTTTTTTGCCATCTTGGCAGGAAGAGTTTGATCTTCTTTTCTTTTGTGTCAGTTTTACCTTTCAGTACCTACCTACCACTACCCCTAAGCCTATGCAGGAGACCGCTGCAGCATAGCTACCTCTCACAATAAAGAAGATGCATGTTACCCCCCGCCCTGATCGGCGGGGGTCAGAGAGTAGGGTGGGGCCGCCCGGGCGGCGGCTATCAAAGACCGAGCATTTTGTCAGTACCTGGCCCTCCCCATCTACTTCCCCTCGCCCCCATCGAGTAACAGCATTCTCTATGACCATCACTCTCCCTTGCACCACACACAGCCCCCCTACACACACACGCACACCCGTGATGGCCACTTGTGTGCCTAACGAACTGAGCTAGGCCGCTTGCTCGTGCCCTCATCTTTGTTTTTTTCTAATTTCCTTTTTTTTCTGTTTTTTTTTGTTTCCAAGTGCCCTCACCTGTGCTTGTATGCCCTGGACTTTATTATTACTTTATCATTTATGTCTTTTTTTTAATGCCCTCTCCTTGCTTGTATGCCTGGAATTTTCTTTCTTTTCCTAAACGCCCTCGCCTGTGCTTGTAAGCTGAATTCATTACATCGTCTCCAAGTATCAGGAAAACTTATGCAAGAAAGTCCTGTCTTTTAGTCAGCCATCAGAACTTCCTCGCCTGTGCTTGTATTTGCTGTCTGATGCATTCAAGAAAGTACAAGTATGCTCATAATAGCTACGCCAGGCCTCTTCTTCTAATGCTGTCCACCATGCCTAAGGGTCAGGCTCTCATAGGCTATAATTGCAGCTAGGGTGGCATGAATCTACCCTTCATTTCCTCTAGGTTCACCCCACTGAACAATTACTGTATATAACTTATGTGGAACGACTTCAATGTGGTACTCTCTCTCTCTCTCTCTCTCTCTCTCTCTCTCTCTCTCTCTCTCTCTCTCTCTCTCTCTCTCTCT
>BFEA01001006.1:65363-75780 GCA_003427395.1 Chara braunii
GTGTGTGTGTGCGTGTGCCGGGGGAAGGGAGGGAGGACCTCTCCCCCACCAATCAATCAATCAATCAATCAATCAATCAATCAATCAATCAATCAACCAATCAATCAATCAATCAATCAATGAAACAATCAACCAATCGATCAGTCAACAAAATAACAATCAATCAATCGATGTTTTTTTTTTTTTTTTTTTTCACACATAAAAAACCGCCCCCCCAAATTTTTKWTTTTTTKTTTTTTTTCGTACAGGCCGACAGCGGCCGACGTGCGCAGGCCGAGAGCGCGCGTCGATTTTGAGCGCGCGCCCCCAGCTTGGCGTGACTCGACCGCGCGGCCTCGGCTGCGGCTCAGCGACCTAGGAAGTCAACCGCGGATTAGGCCGCAGGATCCGCGGCCGACGGTGCCACGTAGGCGTGGGCACTCGACCATGGCCGCGGTGTTGCAGCCCCGGCCTTAGCCGCGCATGGCCGCCTCCTAGGGGGATTCGTGGTCGGAATTGCATTGTTAAACGTTTTTGGTGACTTCGGTGAAGTTACCCCCTTTTTTTTTTAGTATGGCTTAGCTATATTCTTCTCTCAATAGATAGGGAAGGGTTGGGCAATTAAACAACACCTCTTTTTTTTTCCATCTTTCTTCTGTTAAAAGAAAACTGGCAATTTTCTTTTTCCTCGAATCCGTGTGGGTTCGAGATGTGGATGTGGGTTCGAATTGGGATCAGCCGGTACATACTTCTCTTGGGTTGGTCACGATATCTCCTGACCAGTGTCGTACCCCTGTTCACCGTTCACAGGGTCTGTGGACGGAAAACGGTCATGGAGTTCACGGAGTTCACGATGTAGGAGTTCATGGAGTTCACGGAGTTCACGGTGTAGGAGTTCATGGAGTTCACGGAGAGCGGGATTACAATTTTTTTTTTTTTTGGGGGGGGGTATAGGAGGGTGGGGGACATGGGAGGGTAGTAGAGTTAGACTCGTGCAACATATCAAGCCATTTGTGAATCACACATTCAGGCTAACAAATAGAGAAAAGAAAAAGAAAAAGAAAAGAAGAAAAAGTGGAAGAAGAAAAGGAAGAAGAATAAGAGGAAGAAGAAGAAGAAGAAGAACAATAAGAAGAAAAAGAAGATATGCGTAATTCCCCGAGCGTGTCAGCTCGTAAAATTAACAATAATAGCTGAAAAGTGCAAGAAATAGCGCAAAAATGTCGTAACATGAGGCACGTCTGACGATCACCCTACTCGAGTTTCGGTCGGTCCGTCAATGTACCGACTATCCTCAGAAGCAAAATGTCCTTTATAGGCTACTCTAAGTAGTACCCGTAAAACCTATTGTAATCCTCCGTCCACCAAGAGACAGAAAAATGCCGGGGATGTAGGGACCCCTCATTCAAAAAATCCCGGCCCCTTCATTTATTAGTACCTGGCCCAATTCGTAAAACATCTAACCCAGTCGGTCCAGACCCCACAAATTTTGATGTTAAAGTTCACAAGGGCCTTGTCAAATATAGTGTCAGGGAAGTTTCTCTCCTTCGAAGCTCCATCTTTAAACTGAACAAAAAGGTAGCCTCTGTAGCAGGCAGAGTGCCCATGGCATATGCCTTATGAAAGAAAGATGTAACGATGTAACTACCGCCGCTTTTTGTTGCTTACTACAAAATGAATCAAAATTCTGTAAATTACGAAAAACAATTCCTTCCCCTCCCAAAATGCAATCCTGATTCCTATGCAAAGCTTGACAGTATACCTTGACAGGTCTCGCCCCCACGAGTAACCGGCAGCCTAGGTATGGCCATTCCATGCCATCACTAGTCGTTTCCAGAACCATATGTTTATTATAACAAGAATCCTTGAATCTAGACAAGATCCTAGCTGCCTTAGCTTTGGACATAACATCCTTGCCCTTGTACCTGATGAAAATTGGCACGTTATCAACCAGCGTGCATCCCTTGACCAGGCGGGCATCATTCTCCAAGCTTCTAAGAAACGTGAATTCGTCATGAGCACACATAAGACATGCAAGAGCAGGACTTGACGATTTGCCCACAGGTATACTTAATTTCTGCCTAAGGATAGATCCTATTGTCATAGTGAAAGTGTTCGACAAATCATATGCTACGTACCTAACTAGTAGAGAGAAATTGACAGATTTACATCCAACCTTATTAACAACATCCTTGCTTAATCTAACTTGTTTCTTTCGCTCATGAATCAAACACTTGTAAAAGTCTTTCTCCTCAAACATACTCACTGCCCATTCCACTGCGCCCATAATCGCCGGATGAGATAATGACAGAACATCTCTTTCACGTCAAAACTTTCGGCTAGCAGTTCATCCTCATTTTGAACCCCTTTATTAACTATGAGCAAGAAAGAAGGGAGTATGTGCGTGCTTTGTTAGTTGAAGTGACTAGACCTGGGCAACCGCTTTAGAAATTCATTGACACAAGCCGAAACGATCCTAGATGCTCGACGAGATGGCTCGGACCAAGAGGGGCATATCGGTCTCCATTTACTAATATCCTTATACTAAGGAATTACATAAGATCTAGCTAAATTTCCTTTACACTGCCCGAGGGCAAGTTGAGTAAAGTTTCCTGATTTATACTCCTCTTTACACTTGTTCAATACGACCTCCTCCTCCTCATTTACGGTCTGTAATCCAAGATTGTCTGTGAATAATTTTCTTAAGCCCTGGGCATATATCATCGGACAACAAGCATATATATCCCCAGCATTATGGTCGAATGGACAGAGCACCAGACACTCAAGACATTTTTTATATTGTAGCACTTCACTTTCAACAATATATCTTCTTCTGCCTACAACATCACTGGGGAAACAACCCATAAACTGAGAAGGTAGTATATTCACATCTATGCCGAAGAAACTCGAAAATGACAAGTTAACTTGCTTACATAACTGCTTAGGATTGCATGAATAATATGGAGAGACAATACCCTTAGAATTATCAAAAAAGGAAGGAAGGAAATCAACCTGACTAAAGCGAAACGATACATGGTTTCCCAAACGAGGGAACAATACATCAACTTTCATACAAGAGCAACTCAGATCTGCCACAGTACAGAACTTTCGGTAGTTATGTATTAAGTCTCCTATGTTCTTGTTCTTGATCAAAACCAGCCTAAAGCGGCGGCAAACGAGATCCAAGTAGGACAATGGCAGACCCAAGCCCGAAATAACCTCTTTACATACGTCACGAATCTTTCCCTTTCCCAGCGTATCATCATATCTAACCCTAATTACTAGCCTAGCGGAGAGGCATAGCGAATACTTCTTACGACAAACATTGGACATGATTAACTTAAGGGTAGTACGAGAGCGTTTGCAAGAGATAGTTCGCACACCATCGTAGAGTTTGATAAGATTGTCCAAAATGTAGCCCTTCAGGTCCTTTCTTGTGGAAGCGGTAGCAAAAAAGTTTATCAGAGTACCTTTAAAGGGTAAAGCTCGAGACCAGAAAAGCGAAACCGAATGGACGAAAATACGTACGCCGACCTTAAACTAAGATCGACAGTGCCTCAAGAGAGAAATAGGAAGGTTCGTATAAGATATAGTAGATGAACCAAACAGACGCCTGATCAACTTCCATTTTTTCGAAAACCAAAAACGAGATGTGACGATAATCGAGAAGGGGGTAGCGATTTGGAGATTTGTAGTTTGCCGTAGAACAGAGATGATACTGACTGAATCCTTGCCATAAGAGGAAGAGAATATGAAGGGATCGTGCTTACTAACTGCATTCGTGATAACAAAAGAGGTCACACCTTCACCTCTCCCTCTCTTTAACCTCTCTTTTCTTCCTCATTTGCAGGGTCTACGAGAACGTCTGCTCCTAATCATAGAATTAAGCGCTGGATTAACGGAGTTAATGAAGAATTTTTCCAAAACAAACAAATCCCGTTCGTCCGCGGTGCAAATTGGAATTGCGACGTAACAATCAATCCCTACCCTGCACAACCACCTATACAACTTCCTATCTCCTCACGTACGAAGCTACATTTTCCTTCCACCTAGAATTCAAGGGCCTCTTTGTACAACCTACGTAGATGTGGCAGAACCATGGTGAGACTAGTAGAGCATACACCAACGGTCCCGGACAGGAAGAAAAGTCATAGTTCCTACTTACCAAAGCAGATAGAGAATCACGAAACTTACCGCACCATTTCACACCCCCTTGAAGAATAAGCAGAATCACCACTAGACGATAAATAAATTTTAGTTCATCACTCTATAATTCATCATGGAAATCCCGACAAAACAAGGCCAGCTCCAAAGGACGCGATACACTCAGGGAGTCCCCTCACTCCTCCTCGAGTTTCTCCTTTTCCTTAATCCATTTCGCATAATCGCGACTAGCCCTGATCTCTGCCACGTCGGCTTTGGCCTGATCCAACTTAATGTACGTGATATTCTCCTCAGCGAATGCTTTCTCAATTTCCGCCTTTTTGGCCTGCCGAAGCTCCTTTAGTCGGGTATCTCTGAACTCGGCCATCTTGGCGACCTCCAAATCATGAGCCATATCCACTATACCCCGGACTCGACCCTTATCACCTTCCTTGTTCTTCTTATCATCATCAGACTGCACTTCAACGGCCTGAAAACTAGTCTTGAGATTGCGGGGCGTCGTTTTCTTGGACACGCCCTTCCGACTCGAGAGACGGATTCGTGATGCCCTTATCCTTGCCATGCGTTCCTTAAGCATGTTGGCTTCCTTGAGCGCCATCTCTTTACCGTGCAAGGCCGCCTTGTACGCTTTCTGCAAGGCTTCTAAATCCTTCGGTGTATACATCGCCGTAGAAGATGGTTTTGGTCGTGGCTTTCCCTCAGCTGGTTCCTCGGGTGGACTATTTTCGGTCACTGCACCCACAATTCTCTTATTCTTCTTAGTGAGGAAATCATCCCGCAAGTCATTGACGTCCTTCTTGAGATGCTTGTTCTCTGACTTTAAAGTGCAGAGCTCCTCATTCTTCTGTTCCAGGGCCGTCTGAAAAGTACTAAATTCCTTAATTTGTAGTTGAAGGGTGATGATAGCATCCTGCCCACCCTCGTCGGTTTTCTCCCGCCCGCTCCTACTCCTCAGCTCTGCTATCTCCTTTCGTAGTCTATCTTCCTCACCTTCTTGATTTCTTTTAAGATCCGTTATTTCCTTGCGTAAACGATCCTTCTTCACTCTCTTGATTCCTCTTCAGAAGTGCTTTCTTCTTCTTTCGAAGCGCCTTCAGGCATGATTCTTTCGTAACTCTCAAATTCTTCGCTCATATATCCTCTAGTTTTTTCCTTAACTTAGCCACCTCACTATCGTCATCATTTGGAATCTCCACCTTTCTTCCAAGAGCCGATTCACATACTGCCTTCACGTTTGTTCTTTTGATTTTTCCTAATCTAGCCTCCTGGAGATCCCGATCCTTGCTAGCCTGAATCCTCCTTTCCTCCTCCATCTGGAATTTCTTATTTTCCTCTTGAAGAGACACCAACTTTGCATCCTCCATCCTCCTCTTCTCCCGCTCCTCAACTTGCTCTGAAGCAAATTGTACATCCTATCAATTTTGTCTTCCCGCTCATGCTCTTGATCCCGGTCCCTGTATCCTCCAATCCACTGCCTCGCCGCTGCCCATTACTGTAACCTCCCCTATTATTGTACCCTCCTCTGTTACTATACCCACCACCGTTATTATAGTTCCCGCCATCACCGCCATAGCCCTTGTTCTGCGACCCCTAGTATGGGACAATAGCATTCGATGTGCCTGCCCCATTCGTTGGTGCCGACAAAATACCACTTGAGTCGCCGCGATTCGATCCACCCATCCCCCCGTCCCGTATTCTTGCCGCCATCTCTGCACCATTCGACTGGAATCCAAATGGACACTCCCTGATAAAGTGGTCGGAGAGCTGGCAGAAGTGGCATCAACTCCTATATGCCATCCTTCAGAAACCAGGGACTATCTCGTCCCCCTCCCTCAAAATACGAGCATAAACCTTACAGGCCTACCTCCAGCGCCGATCATGAAAAGACGAAAGTAAGACAGACAGAAAGATGAATAAATATTGAAAGATACCAAGATAGTACTAGTAACTAAGTTGTGATAAAGGTGTTATTAAGGTGTGATAGAATCACTAAGATCACAGTCACGGGGACTGGGTTAACATCCCCCGCCGGTTTACTGTGTGGATGTCGCAGTAGAGTTAGACTCGTGCAACATATCAAGCCATCTGTGAAACACACATTCAGGCCAACAAATAAAGAAAAGAAAAAGGAAAAAAAAAAAAAAATGTGGAAGAAGAGGAAAAATAAGAAGAAGAACAAGAACAAAAAGAATATATGCGTAATCCCTCGAGTGCGTCAGCTCGTAAAATTAACAATAATAGCTGACAGGTGCAAGAAATAGCGCAGAAGCGCCGTAATATGAGGCACATCTGACGATCACCCTACTAGAGTTTCGGCCTGTCCGTCAGTGTACGGACCATCCTCAGGAGTAGCGCTGGTGTGAAAAAACAGAAGCAAAAATGTCGTATATAGGCAACTCTTAGTAGTACCCGTACAGCCTACTATAATCCTTCACCGACCAAGAGATACTGAAAAATGTGGGGGACGCGGGGACCCCTCATTCAACAAATCTCGGCCCCTTCATTTATTATTACCTGACCCAATTCATAAAACATCTAACCCAGTCGGCCCAGGGCCCACCAATTTTGATGTTAAAGTTAACAAAAACCTTATTATCGAAGGGTAACTCCCCATAATTTTTTCAATTTGTTTTTCACGAATATATATATATATATATATGTATTTTTTAACGAAAACAAAAAATGCAACCAGCCAAAATAAGCATTTTCGTTTGTTATTTTGTAGTTTTTTTCGATTTTTTTTTTTTTTTTCAATGTCATCACATTATGAAGCTTGAGGAGACTGTAGCTGAGTGAGCCGACAAAAAAATAAAAAAAAATAAAAAAATAAAAAAAATCACCACTCTTTCGTGGTCGGCCCGTTCACCGTGAACGACCGTTCACAAAAGAAACACCAAATGAACGGCCGGTCACGTTCAAGTGACCGGTGCCGGTCACGTTCACGGGTCCAGCACTGCTCCAGACACTATCTTCTGATCGCCTGGATGGGTCCTATCTATTGGCTTAATCGCTCAGGCTTCAAGATACATCGCTACGTGCCACTTCTCATCTCCTCTGTTTTCCCTTCATACTTCTTCATTTTCTCTTCCTCTCTCCCCTTCTTCTTCCCCTTCTCCTTTTTTTTCCTTCCCTCTAACTCTTCCTCTCCCCCCTTCTCCTTTGTGTCATATCTTAAAGCACCAGCATATTGGTACCTCGGCCACGGGCCTGACACCTCGAATTCTGAAAGAGCGAAAAAGCGACCGCTGATCCAATTTATGAACGGGAGGCCCACCGCTTGACGTGTTGGCCTCGTTTCCTTGTGGCGCCTAGTTTCAGACTGCAAGGGTGGGGGAGGTACTAGTGGTTTAGCTCGTTTGAAGATTCACATTTTCTCTAGCTTTATCTCCATGTCCTCTTGTGTATGAGTCATCTTGATCATACTGTGTCCCCCTTAGTGATCTTCAACCTAACGCCCTGCGCTGATTCCCAGTCCGAGTGATTAACAATGCGGACAAGGCCCTAGGAGATCAGCAGAATGGGGTGTGCTTAGGATTTTGAACTGCCATTTCGTCAAAATGGACATTTTTTTATTTTTTTAACGAAATTGAAACCGAGTTTTTTGACCGAAAATTCATCCAAATTTGATGCTCTTGAGGCTCTGGCGTTCGTAAAACGCTGGACCGTCTGGATGTATGTGGACTTAGCTTAAGACCAGATACTTCAGGGGGGACCACCTAGATATATCTTGTCTCAAGCTAAGTCCACATACATCCAAGGGGTCCAGCGTTTTAAGAACGCTGGACCCAGGAGTGATAGGGAGTTAACGGAGACCCTAATTTTCAGACAACTTGTCCTGCCATTTATAACGAAATCCAAGGGTCATTTTAACCAAACATGCCACCAAGTCATAAAGTAAAGAACATATTTACTAACTGCAAAAAAAAAAAAAAAAAAAAAAAAAAAAAAAAAAAAAAAAAAAAAAAAAAAAAAAAAAAAAAAAAAAAAAAAAAAAAAAATTAAACAGCAAGGCAAACGTTCACTTTCATGCAAATTTCGCGAACATTCTGTTTCAAAAATCTTGAGAAATTTCAAAAATCTTTCCAGAGGAAATTCCAATGCTTCAAATGAGATGAAATTTGGTATACAACCATCTTGAACTAAAACAAAAACAGACAAGAAAAAAAGAAAAAAAAACATAAAATTTGACCTCAAAACCCTAATTTAAGTTTTGGACTTGTTAGTCAGGAGCTGAAATTGGGGGTCTCTGTTAACCATATCTGCCAGGAGCAGCAAATTTGGACGAGTTTTCGGCCAAAAAACTCAGTTTCAATTTCATTCAAAAAACAAAAAATATTCATTTTGACAAAATGAAAGTTTTTTTTGGAAATTGAGTGTGGGGATACAAACGAAACTTAAATCCCCCATGTGGTTCTAGTTTTAGTGAGAAGTGATCACCGCCATTTGAGAAAAAATTGGCACAAGCGTTGTTTTTCAAATGTTTGTTCAATTTTAAAAAGTATCTTTGTACATTCATGCGGAATACACATTTAGTAAAAAATAAACTTTTTGTCAAAAAGTGAACTATTTCGATTGCGAATGAACACTTAGTACATGGCCCAATAGGGCATCATGCGACACTTTAAATGGTCAGTATATGAGGTGTTGACATGACAAATGTTGCGGCGGGGCGTTTTGAGCCCTTCATACATGAATAGTCGTTATTCAATGCGAATTAACGCAGTGTAAAAAAGGGCAGGGGCTCTTTGTATGACACCTTGACAATGTTGTCCTGGCTTAGTGTTGCTTTGACAAACAGTACACGATTCAAAAGGGCATCGTGTTGGGTATGTGGTGTCTGTTTTCCATAAAAGGTCAGGGGTCCAGCGCCCGACACCTTGCAAGTTGATTGACTGAACCTTTCAACTGTGGTCGGGCGGAACACCCAGCCTGGTGCACGACATTTGGCAAGTTGAACCCACAACCCGTCAGTACCCCTGCAACAATTGTGTCCACCATTTATCTTCCTGGAAGGACCCGACGCTCCTTCTCCGGTTAACAAATAGTAGTTGAACAGTGTCACCGAATGATTCGGGAGTCAGTGGTGTTCGACAGAGCACCTTAAGGAAGTGACAAACAGTCGTTCGCTATCGATGCCGATTGCCAATAGCACTATTAGGGGGCCTTGATGCTGGTTCCTGATCTGTTTGGTGATCGAGCAGCTTGAAGAAGTGTGAAAGAGTCATTGGCTGTCTGTGTGGATTGTCATTAGCACTCTTAGGGAAACTTGATGCGAGATCTGATTCCGGGTCGTTCGTGTGTGTGTGTGTGTGTGTGTGTGTGTGTGAGAGAGAGAGAGAGAGAGAGACAGAGAGAGACAGAGACAGACAGAGAGAGAGAGAGAGAGAGAGAGAGAGAGAGAGAGAGAGAGAGAGAGAGAGAGAGAGAGAGAGAGAGAGTTCGTTGTTTTAACCCGGAAAGGCATTGACAGAGCAGATATCGGTTTGGTGACTGAGCACCTTCAACAAGTGTCAAACAGTCGACGTGCGGATGGCCACGCACTCTAAGGGAACCTTGATGCTGGGTGTGGATTTGCTTGCCACAGGTTAGCAGTTGCAGGGCAGTCTTGGATGTTGAAGTCTGCCACCAGGGGAAGGTTTGATGGTCTGTGGTGGGACTTCCTGTTGGATTTGGATTTGTTTCGAGAAGAGTTTCGCACTCAAGAAACAGAATTGAACTCCAGATCCCGCAGGTTAGCAGTTCTTGGACATTGTTTGTGGTGTTGTCGGGGTACACACCACAAGTCGGAGTGAACTCTCATTTAGATGGACAAAATGAACGCACACCACTGACTTAGTAATGCTATGACAGACAGTACACGATTCAAAAGGGCATCATGTTGGGTATGTGATGCCTGTTTTCCATAAAAGGTCAGGGGTCCGACGCCCGACACCTTGCAAGTTGAAGGACTGAACCTGTCAACTATGGTCGGGCGGAACACCCAGCCAAGTGCACGACATTTGGCAGGTTGCCCGTCTGTACCCCTGCAACAAATGTGTCCACAATTTATCTTCCCGGAAGGACCTCCTTCTCCGGTTGACAAATAGTAGTTGAACACCAAATGATTCGGGAGTTAGTGGTGTTCAACAGAGCACCTTAAGGAAGTGGCAAACAGTCGTTTGCTCTCGATGCCGATTGCCAATAGCACTGTTCATGTGTGTGTGTGAGAGAGAGAGAGAGAGAGAGAGAGAGAGAGAGAGAGAGAGAGAGAGAGAGAGAGAGAGAGAGAGAGAGA
>BFEA01001006.1:75815-92986 GCA_003427395.1 Chara braunii
AGAGAGAGAGAGAGAGAGAGAGAGAGAGAGAGAGAGAGAGAGAGAGAGAGAGAGAGAGAGACTTGGAAAGGCATTGACCGATACTAGTTGAACAGCGAATCAATTCGCAGATATCGGTTTGGTGACTGAGCAGCGGTCTGTGCGGATGGCCACGCACTATAAGGGAACCTTGGTCTGTGGTGGGACTTCCTGTTGGATTAGGATCTGTTTCGAGCAGAGTTTCGCACTCAAGAAACAGAATTGAACTCTAGATCCCGCAGGTTATCAGTTCTTGGACATTTGCATGGACAACAAGCGGATTGCTCGGGGTACACACCAAAAGTCGGAGTGAACTCTCATTTAGATGGACAACATGAACGCACACCATCAGCGCGGTGATACAATACGGATGTTGGCTTGTAATTTGCATGGACAAATCAATAACATAGATTCCTAACATTCACTCTTGTCATCGCAAACATCGATCCCCTCCTTGACATGAGCATGTATAGGACTGTAAGACATTGGCATGAACATCGGAGATCGAAACACTCGTGTGATTTCTTTGCATGGACAAGATACATAACATTCATTCAGAACATTTACTCTTGTCACCGCAACGTGGAGATGGAAACACTCGCAACTTGCAGTCTTTTCCTAACACTGCACCATCGTAAATGGAAACAGCGCACGCAGAGTTGCGAGAAATGTTCAAACCACTGAACCGCACATTGCAAAGTAGACATGGGTTGTTTCCGGAAAAACGTTCGAAGCAAAAAACAAGTAGTAGATAGAGGTTTAAGAGGCGTTGCAATAGGTGGCAGAGGCAACGTGTATGAAGTAGTAGATAGAGGTGCGAGAGGCAATAGTTGCAATAGGTGCGAGAGACAACGTGTGATTGTCTGCATATCCACCATTTCAAGGTGCACATGCACATCATGTTCCACAAGATTGTATTTTAACATGTTTTCCCTTAAACACAAGGTCATAGAAGTACACAACACGACATCGCAAGACGACGTAACATCGCTACACAGCACAAGATAGGTGTAAAACCAGAAGAGTTCATTAGAATTACAATCGCCCTTAAACACAAGGTCTGACCACACGTCCGTATCTTGTGACATACGGGGTTTCTCACGGACGAGGTCATGAACCGAAACGATACATGGCATTCATAGATGATCCATATACGTGGCTCTGCGGTTCGTGGACAGTTGCATTCTCCGAAAACACGGACATGTATTTCATCCTGACAAAACCTTCTGATTGTGCTAAGGAATTCCCTATACAGTCTCGTATGTCGGACACTTTCTCTTCCACATCATGCCACAATAATAAACATCTGACCCGACCTTCTCTCACCAAGTCTGACCGCCCATCTACATCTGGGTGAGACATGACCGCCTTGAACTATAATCCCTGAAGCACCAGCTCGTTCCGTGCCACGAGCACAACCGCATCCACAAGTTTCCTACTTTTGCTTGAAGAAGCCACACATAGCACGCTGGCGAAAGGACATCCGTCATCCGTCAACCACACACAACAGTACGATAAAGCTTGTGGAGAAGTCCCTGGGCAATGGGGTGGGTAGTGTTCCAAGAATGAACAATGACGAGCGCAGTCCACCAACTCTTGTTGCTGCGAACTTCCCCAAGTTCGTGGCGAAGATGTGATGTACTCGCAGCCGGGGCGACGTCTGAAACTATTACGGTAGCGGATCGATTTACCCTTATCGTCCAGGGTCTTTCGCAGGAGGACACCATCAGGCAGTGGAATGAGGCTCCCGAACTCTAACAAGTTGGCAAACTTGTAATGGCTTGCCCAAGGGCAGGCACGCTCCATCGCCTTCCAATCGTTATCGTTCCATTCGTCGAGATGCCGGTTCATGTACGGTTTGACGGGCATCCATGGGTCCTCGTCGAAGTCGAAGTCCTCCTTGGCTGCTTCGTCGATCCACGTTTGACCGTCATGATGCCGCACCGATGTCGCACAAGGTGCAAACGGTTTTGCCAAGCGCATGTGCTTCTCGGGACTCAAGCGCATGTGCGTCTCGGGACTCACGCTGACGCTTGTCAAAGGTCTCGACGACATAACTCTCCCTACACATCACGGACACACAAACGACACAAACAGACGTATTGACCGTCGTAAATAAAGTTATCCAATGATAAGTCCCCTGGAGCGGCCAACACTCAACCGTCACGCCCACACTACATATCGACAAGCTCGTCACTTAATCAAAGTGCGAGTGAACTCTCACTTACGTGCGAGTTAACCCTCACTTAAGCAAAGTGCGAGTGAACTCTCACTTAAGTCTGACCACACGTCCAGATCTAGTGACATTCAGGGTTCCCCGGGGACGAGGTCGTGTAGCGAAGCCATACAAAGCATTCATTGATGATCCGTACACGCGGATCTGCGGTTCGTCGACTGATGCACTCTCCGAAAAGACGGACATGTATTTCATCCTGACAAACACTCCCGGCCGTGCTAAGGAATTCCCTATACAGTCCCGTATATCGGACACTTTCTCCTCGACCTCATGATGCAACGAAAAGTTTTGGACCGGCCCTGCTATAACCAAATCTCGCCACCTATCTACACGTTCAGGCCCGCGTGTCGGCAAAAAGTTGTTCCCCTCAATTACCACCTCGTTGCGTGATACAAGCACAACTGCATCGACGAGTTTCCTGCTCTTGTTCGACGCAGCGACACATAGAACTCTGGCGAAATCAGACCCGGACACTTTCAATCGCATACAACAGTATGACACAACTTGTGGAGAATTCCCGGGGCACCGGAGCGGGTACTGGTCCAGGAACGAGCAGTAACGAGCGCAGTCCACCAACTCTTGTTTCCGCGAGCCTCCCCAAGTTCGTGGCGACGACCTGACGTAGTGGCACTCGAGGCGGCTGAAATGGCGGCTAATGCAGCCCAATGCTTTGCGCATATGGTTCAGGAACTTGTGTCCGAGGACAGCGTCAGACAGCGGGATGAGGTTCCCGAACTCCAACATGTTGGCGAATTTGTACTGGCTTGCCCAAGGGCAGCAACTCTTCGTCGTGGCCCAATTCTCATCGCACCAATCGTCAATATGCCCATCCATGCATGGGACGACCGTCATCCAGGGGTTCTCGTCGAAGTCCTCTGCGGTCACTTCGTGGATCGTAGTCACACCGTTGAAATGCCGCACTGATCTCGCGCAAGGAGGAAACGGTTCTGCCAAGTGAATGTGCGTTTCGGGACTCATGGTTTGTGGTGTCGAGAAGATCGACTCAAAGATTCGTGGTGTCGAGAAGGTCGCATCCATTACGCACCCTACACACCACGCGCACATACCAAACGATACACACGGGCACGGCAACGTGTATGAACATAGTTGGCGAACGGGAACTGCCGTGACCACGCCCACACGCAGTCGTCAAGACATTCACTCAAGCGGATTGCTCGGGCTTCAGAGTAGAAGTGCGAGTGAACTCGCAGTTAGATGGAGAGACAGGTGGTCACACCGCTGAAGTGGAATGCTCGTGGTGCACACAGCAAGTGCGAGTGAACTCGCACTTAGATGGAGAGATATGTGCGCACACCATGAGCTCATGTGTGTAATGTATAAGGAAATCGACATGTAACATCCGTTCAGAACTTTCACTTCTACCGATGACGACAGGCCGGTGTGTACATGCGTTCATTCAAAGTTCGAAGAGGCGACCCGAACGTAAGACACTGCGGCGCATCGACTGGAACATTTTCCGAACATAGAAATATATTTCATGCGAACGAACCCGGTCCTTCCGGCCAGAGACCTCCCTATAGCATCCCGTATAGAGGATGCTTGAGCTTCAACCTCACGCCAAGCATTTACATCGTCCACCTTACCCCCGATTACCAAATCCTATTTCCCTTCGTATTCTATTGTGACCAAACCTTTAATGTCTCTCCCGAGGTGCAACTCATTCCTGGACACGTAGACCACAGCGTCAGTCAAGGTCCTACTCCGATTCGAACACGCGACGCAAAGGACCCTAGATAAGAATAACTTTCCGAGACGCAATCTAACGCAGCAGTAGGAAACTGCTCGAGGCGACAGCTTGGAGAGCGCAACGGGTACTGATCGAAGAACTCGGAATGTCGTGCACAGGCAAGCAACTCGTGTTTCAACGAGCGGAACCATGTGCGCGGCGAAGCAGTCACGACAATGCTGGCCAACACATTTTGATGACGAGGAATATTCAGCTTTGCACTCAAGCAACGGCACCGAACTGAACCCAGCACAGCTTTAGGCACGGGAATGAAACTCCCAAACTCGCACATGTTAGCGAACTTGTAGTCGTCCGCCCATGGACACTCCCTGAGCATTATGTCCCATTCAAGCTCCTTCCACGAGTCCAGGGGAGCATCAGTGAACGGGGGGACCTTCATCCAATGATCACACTTTATCTCGTCTCTTGTCGCACCGTCAATAACAGTGGAGTTTCCACTGCCGGAGACGCGCAGCGCGCATGGGGGGAAAGGGTATGCCATGCGCTCACGCCAATCACCCAGGATAATCAACTCCGACATGGCCATCGCGACCGGCAAATGCCCTGCAGGCCACAACAAAAAACAATTAAGCAAATTCTTTCACCCAGCTCACAAGGAAAGAAAATAACCATGCCCCCCAAGGACGTCCGTCGAAACTCCGATGACGGGCGTCTTGTTGAACACGACCACCACAGCACGGCCGCACTGCACCCAGTCGGGCGAGAGGCGCATCAACGGGCATGGCAGGAGAGAGAGAGATAGAGATAGATAGAGAGAGAGAGAGAGAGAGAGAGAGAGACTCTAGTTGAACAGCATTCGACAGAGAACCATAAGGAAGTGTCAAACAACACGACATGTATGCCAGACCGAGCATCCAAGGGCACGTATACAAGTAATGGAAGTGACCACGAGCCCTCTGCATCGGTTGAAATGACCACCTTCAAGAAGTGTCAAACAGTCGGCGGTCTCAGGTCTCTAGTGCTAAAAGCATTCTTAGGGGACCTTGCGGCAGAACTGCTTGGCGTAGCACTAGATGCTCACCAAACAGTTTTGGATGTCGATCGTATGGACACATCATATGATGCTTACCAGTAAGCAGCGGCTGATTGCAGGACCTTCTATTCGGTGTGGATCTTTGAGAGCAGATTTGACGCAAGCCACTATTAGATCCATTCCGGCGAGGGGGACCTGCCATTCTACCGTTGTTTATTGTACTCATCACGTGGGAATCGACGACGTGAGGAACCGACAATGAACATTCTTAGGGGAGTTTGCGACCGTGTCTGGAACTTATTGGCGTAGCACTAGATGCTCACCAGGCAGTTCTGGATGTCGGTTATATCGACACATCATATGATGCCTTACAAGCAAACTGTGGTCGGATCCCAGCCCCCATCCCTGGTGTGGATCTATGAGAGCAGATTTGATGCAATCCATCGTTAGATCCACATCGGAGAGGCGGACCGGTCATTCTGTCGTTGTTCATTGTAGTCATCATGGGGGAGTCGACATCGCAAGAACCCGATGATGTTCCAATTGGGACGTGCTCTTGTTTCGTGATGTGCAGGTGCTTACCGACGGTTCGTTTGCGGAAGTCGGGAGAGAAGGAGAGAGGGAAACATTTGCAGGTTGCCTGTTGTTTTCGTAAAGGTGAAGTTGAAGCAAAGTGCTATGCGTTCATTCAAAGTGCGAATGAACTCGCACTTAGATGGAGGGTGCAGTTGAAGAAAAGAAGAGAGGGAAATAGTTGCAGGGTGCTCGTCGTTCACACCATATGGAGAAGCAGGTGCGCACACCATCAACGCGATGATTGAATATGGACGTTGGCTTGTCATTTGCATATTACCCGGTGAAAATGTCATCAAATCTTTGTGTGGAGAAGATACATATCCATTCCTATAAGTAACTCTTGTCATTGCCTTCAAGTTGCCTAGTGTTTTTCTAAAAGGTGAAGTTGCACACCACAAGGAGAGTTTCCAGAAATCATTCAATGCAAAAAAATCATTCAATGGCAAATTGCAAAGTACACAGAGTCGTTTTCAAAAATAAATCAAAACAAAATTGCAAAGTACACGGAAGCTTTCCGAAATTCACAAAGTACATGGAGCCTTTCCAAAAATCATTGAAGGACACGTTCTAAGGCACATGTAGGCATTCCAAAAATAATTTCAGCCCACGTCGTATAGTCTACATGACATGCCCTTATCTACAGAAGACGCTTTCGTACAGTCTATATCACTCCCCCTCCTCAACACAAGCCGAAAAGTCATGCATCACACATGAAACAAACCCTACCACTAATACGAACATGTCGAAGACCTACACGAAAGCTGATTTAAGCCGAAGACCTACACGAACGCTGATTCGTGCCGAACAAAATTGCAAAGTACATGGAAGCTTTCCAAAATTCACAAAGTACATGGAGTCTTTCCAAACATCATTGAAGTACACGTTCTAAGGCACATGTAGGCATTCCAAAAATCATTCCAGCCCACGTCGTATACTCTACATGACATGCCTTTTTCTACAGAAGACGCTTCCGTACAGTCTATATCACTCCCCCTCTTCGCCACAAGCCGAAAAGTCCTGCATTACACATGAAACAAACCCTACCTCTAATACGAACATGTCGAAGACCTACATGAACGCTGATTTGAGTCGAAGACCTACACGAACGCTGATTCGTGCCGAAGTCCTGCATTAGACAAAAGGTCATCCGAACCCGACACGATGTTCACCTGCCTACACAAGTCCCAGACAGAAGCTCATCCAAGCCCGATATGATGTCCACGACGTGATAGGGTCAGACCCACTGCAAAAGGAGTGAGGTGATAAATGAGAGTCTATTCGCATATAGAATCCGAATACCCTGAGACAATGAGTATCTTCGTAGCATGCGTCGGGTGAAAAGAGTTAGTACGATCTTCATGGTAGCAGCATGTACAGTCTTCGAGTAGCATCCCGCGATCGTCGGCGTTGCGCTCGTATATGTGGAACTCGATTAAAAGGACTTGGTTCGGGAATTCGGGCCTCAAGATCTGCTTCGATATTCGGCAAGTCGCGCATGAGTAAATCTCTTAAAACTCGATTCAAATTGCTCCAGTGACGGATTGGGAACGGACAACGGTCTCCCCAGAACGGGGAACTGTCATCATTTTATCTCACGCCGGATACAAGGAATAATTCTCCATCCAAACACGAGGCGATATGCATGATGAAGATCGATAAGAAAAACGTAATAGCAGACTCACAACCTTCTGGCATTCTATTGAAAGATGTGCTGGTTACGTACGAATAATACAAACAGCTTCTCAACTCCCCTTCGGACGCAATGTAGAAATCAATTCTGAGGACGGGCCTGTCGCGTAGCGTGGCCATCACAATGTACTGAAAAGTTAGGGTAGGCGGGGGCGAAACAGACGGCTGGACACGAGCGCGAACGTCTTCGGGGACCGGAAGGTAGCGGTATCTCGGAAGCCCAATGTTGCCAAACCACTCTAAACCATAAATGTTCTCAGCTGCGGTAACAACTGCACTTCGCAGACTTTCGCAGTAGCCCAGGTCTCTGACAACGATCGTCCCACTGAAACTCCCATACGACATCCTGCATCAGAAAAGAAAACAATGCCATTGTCATATACGGAGAGGTGGGTAAACGGCGGGGTTGAGACCGTCTGATGTTGGCAAAGTGCGAATGAACTCGTAATTAGATAGAGAGTTTGTCATGCAACGGGGTATACCGAAGAAGTCGGGCTGTAAACATAGAGCGAGTCTATTCACACTAGAGAAAAGACGAAGCAACTAATTCAGAACGCTGCTAGTGAAGATGTAGATGTCGAGCATCGCAGTAAGGGCAGTCGCACACATATCTCGTCTTCCCGTTGCGCAGAGTCACTTCCTGAGGTCCGGAGGCTGAATAATCCAGATGGCGGTAAACAAATCGTAATTCGTTGTCCCTATGTTCGACTGTGAAATTTATTTCATCGCAGCTATCGAAGAGGTAGTGAAGTTGTTGGTGCACCAAACAGTCGACCTGCAAATGCAGCTCATCTTTGAGTGCTTGATCTATGGCGAGCCTGTTTTTGAACCGTGCAAGGGAACCAATAGGGCCGGATGTGTGAAACGCTTGAAAATAAGTGAGCTTGACACCGTGAAATTCCTCCCTTTCGAGAAAAAGAGCTCTCATTCGTCGACCGTCCACCTTGACGGCAGTGAAGAGCGTCATGACGGTGGTGCCTCGATTACACACCCTCGCTCGACCGAAGTAGTCTATGATCACCGGCGCCGACTTCGTCGGTTGGCCGAGGCAAAACCAGGCATACAGTTTTTGATGTAACTTGTCCAGCGACGCCCACTTAAGTTTCTCACATAAAATGCGCGAGGCTTCAACCATCTTACAAGTTTGGACGGGTCCCTCTTCAAGGGGTTCCCTCTTCAGAAGTGACTCTAACCTGATAGGGTATGCCTGTACATCCTTCATCAAAGTGTACAGGTACCAAAAGTTCGACCCTACATCACGACAAATCCGAAGTTGTCCTTCTTCCGCACTTTGCCACAAAGGGATTTTCCCGTCCGGGGCAACATCGTCTTTGAGGTGCAGGTAGTCACGGTCCAGACCAGATCATCCAATGTCTTCCCAAATGTTCTTTGACAAAATGATTAGATCGACATCCGGCGCTGAGGACTTCTTACTCTGCGACGAAGTCCCGATATCCATTCTTCATCAGTGGAGAAACGCAAGGAAGCGCGTCAATTGCGATTCTCACAAGTGCATAAGCAAAAATTCCAGGAATGTTATATGCACGAAAGGGTTCGATAATTGGTAATTGGTTCGCACATCGCAAGAGAGCGCAAGTTTTCTAACCGCCGTCTAATGCCGACTTATTTTCTACATGTCATTCATGTGGGTCGATAAGTGAGAGTAGATTCGTACTTCGCAAATTAGCGGAAGTCCTGCAACCGCCGCAGACGATTGGCAAATAAATGACAGTAGATTCACGCTTCGCAACTACGCACAAGTCTTGCAACCGCCGCTCAACATTTCCAACACGTCGTTCATGTGGAACGGTCAGACTACTCTCTTATTGGGTGGAACGGTTAGACTACTCTCTTAATCTGCGCAAGTCCTGCAATGATGGCGTCGATGAACGGCAAGGTCATCCTATGAGTACTGCAGCAAAGTGCGAACTAACTCGGAGTTGTCTCACATAGCAGGTCATGGCGACTGGTGTCCATCCTCAAAGTAAGGACAGTCGTAGATCTGTCTCCGCCTACCCCCTACGAATTCCAATGTTTGGACACCCGAACGGTGATGCGAGACTTTTCGTAGAGTGTAGTCATTGCAGTTGTCATTGTGTTCCAACGTGAATAATATGTCGTCACACAATCCGAAAAGGAAGTGAAGTTGGGCATGCACCAAACAGTCAACCCTTTGATTCAACTCTTTTGCGAGCGAAGGATCTATTTCGAATCGTTCACGGAAGCGCGCTCGAGAGCACCAACGGACGTGGGCTCGCGAAAGTCTTCCCTCACAAGGAAGAAAACTCTCATTTGCTTACCACAAAGCTTGGCCGCCGTGAAAAGAGTCAGCACAGGGGTGCCACAGTTGAACAAACGAACTCGGCCATGGTAGTCTATGATCACAGAAAAACGCAACTGCGGCTTCCCGATGCAGTACCATGCGCAAAGTTTAGCATGCTGCTCGTCCATACAACCCCACTCTTGTTCGAAGCGCAGCGACTCCCAGTCATCTACCATATCCTCGACGTCCATCTTCTGCTCCTGACTGGATGGAACTTCCAAAAGTTTGACTTCTTCTAAACTCCAGTAGAGGTACCACATATTTGATCTTCTATCATGAACTATTGTAGTTTGTCCATCAACAACACGTGTTTCGGGTGCAATGTAACCGTCGAGCCGACCCCAGCTTCGATATGCAGATAATCGTTGTCAAGACTGAGCGTTTGTTGTGCCCAAATGCATTTGTTCATGATGATAAGATTCGTGTCCACATTCTCGATCGAAAAGGAATACTCGCTCGCGTACGACGAGGTTTCGTAGGACGTTGTCTCATATACAACGTCGAACGATGGTGTGTCATCGTCATGCATCCTTCAGGACAAGAAACCGGAATTAGTTCGCAGTTCACGTCTCGTCATTATCTTAGGGGAGTTCGTAGCTACCAAATCCAAATCAGTTCGCATTTATCTAAACGGGCAAGTCGGACGGACCGGAAAGACAGCCGTCCCCTAAGGCCACAAACGCTTTCTCGCATCGTCATGCATCCTGCAGGATAAGAAGCCGGAATGAGTTCACAGTTCACGTCTCGTCATTATCTTAGCGGAGTTCGTAGCTACCAAATCCGAATCATTTCGCATTTATCTAAACGGGCACGTCGGACGGACCGGAAAGACAGCCGTCCCCCAAGGCCACAAGCGCTTTCTCGCAAACGGATGTCGGTATTGCAAGGCCTGTCACGAATATGCTCTCATTCGTCCCTTTGCGAAAAGGTCTTCTCCAAGAATAAGCCACGGTTTCAGCGCGTTGCCATTGTTCCTCGTCGGAAGTGGAAAGTTTCCACCTCTTCGTCCAAGTGCCGGAGCACCTTTCGCGAAGATCGGACGAGTGACCTGTAGGCACCCACCACTGTATACGTAAACAACCGAAATGCGGTGAGGAACGGTCGTCCACAACCTCAGACTGTGCTCTACCAACCCAGAACGGGACACCTTGAGACAGTTCCTCATCAGGCGGCCTAACAATCAGAAAATCACCTTTGCTTATATGGTGCCGAGGGTCGAAGTCCACTTTTGGACGGCCCGCCCTCGGTCCTACATATATAAGCGAAGCATCTGGCGAAGGAGGGTCGGCTTCTTGAACTTCCTCCACAGTTTTGACTGATTGTGGCCAGAAGGTGTGAGGGTAGATCTCCGGCTCGTCCGCCCCGAGGACATCCTCTTCCTCACCCTCTTCCGTCTCCTTCTTCTTTTGCTTTTGGATCATGTCGTCCGCCTCGACGAAGATGGCTTTCCAGTAAGACAAAGCATCCTTCCGCTTGTCGACCTCCTTCTTCCTATATGTCTGCCACATGTGTCTATGCTGTTCGAGGACGTCCACAAATTTTTGGACACTGTCACGAGCCATCCGAAAATCGTCCTTAACGACACGGGGAATAACACATGGTTGTGGAGGGGAGGTAGGGCCTGCATACTGGCCATCGACAACTGGGAACTAGTGAACAGGTCTGCCTTCCGGCATCCAGTCCTCATCGATACAGTACTTCTTGTACACCATGACGGGACTGCTGTCACGCATGAAGAATTTGAAGAGGTGCGGTTTCGATACGCCGACGATGGTTCTATCGACATATCGATCCACTACCCGGCGCCAATCGGCAATGTGATCGAGCTCAATGCACTTCGGCGGTATCTTGTGCGACGACTCGATAAGCGAGAACAACTGCTTCATGGTGTAAGCATCGTTGTCCTTCCGTTTTTTCGAGAAAACACTAAAAGTCGCATCTATGTCGGTATGCGTGTGGCCAACGAGCATGAAACCCCACTTCGACATCTTCGAAAATCCCGAATTTAACCAGAAGAGAGGCCAAACACATAAGGTATTGGTTTTTGTTTTCCCTCCAGCAATTGTCCGCGTGGATGCGGAGGTGGCGTGGCCATTTCTGTCCCGACGCCTGCAACTCACATAGAGTCCGCATAACGCACGTCATGGTGCGATCGGAACCGTGCGCATAGAAAGACAAATACGTGTACACATAAATGGACGGTTTCCTGCCGTGAGTTACGACCGCGGTTAGGTTCGTTTTCATCATCATGTCGCGCCGATGACCCTTGGAGTAATTATACATGCCGATGTGAGGAATGGTTGTCTTTTTTTGATCCATTCCATCCACTATAAGGCAGAGGTATTCCGCGGGGTTCAAAATGGAACGAAGTTTTCAGTCAGCGTAATCCGCACGGTGAGCGACCTGATCTAGTTGGTGTTTGCGGTGCTTTTCATCGAAATCCCTACGGTCACGAAGGAGGAAGGCGTTGTCTCTGGCCTCTCTAAGGCGTACGCACTCGCCACACTTTGTGAACGAGTTGGACTTGGCAAGGTCGGCATGCCACAAGTACTTCCTCCATATGGAATAAAAGACTTGCTCCGAAATGACGGTCTGACCCGCCGCTTCCAAGTCCGCCTTGATAGACTCGTATACAAGGAGCTTCGTGAAATAAGCAGGGAGCCTAACTTTGGGTCGTTGTGAGGTCCCCCTCACAACCATTTCGTTAGGCATAGCATCTCCATGTTCTTCCACGAACCTTGTCACACGAGCCAGCATGCTCACATACTCCGGTCTCGGGTTCAACAATCCCCATCGACCATGACGGCCACGGACGACCCCGTCCGACTTGCACTTGCCATAACGACGAAATGTGTTTCGACATATCCCTATTATTTTGCACCAACCAGCGATGCACACACGGCGTTTGCACTGCACTGGTTGGACTCTTTCCAGACCGCCGTCGAGGATAGTGAAATTGTCGAGGGTTTGCATCCACCACTCGATCCTCCTTTCGAGGGACATTTCGTAATAGGCTTCACGCACCGGTTTGATATCGTCAATGGTCAAGACCCGAAGACACTTGTTCTTACAACATTTGTACGTTGGGATGAGCGCAATGTTAGTTTCATTCAATCGACTTTTGGCCCTCTTTGAATGCTCTGACCTTCTAACCGGCCTATTTTTCCGATTATATCTTCTCCTTTCGCCAAGTAGGGGATGTGACAAAACTTGAAGGACTGCTTCGGGAGTTCCAAGTTGACTTTTGGTCGAGGACCCATGCGCTGCACCTAGGAATTTCAATCTGTCTGTGGGAGCGGTTCTCGGCAAATCAGATTGGGAGGATTCCGATGAACTGTAGAAATCTGTGTCTACAAAACCGGTCTGCCAATTTTTCATTGCACCCGTCGCTGTCATCGACGGAGAGCCAACTATTCCGGCTTCACATGCAATTCTCTTACCTATCTTCGCACTTCCACACTCACGTACCGTTGCATACCCGTTTCTACCAAATGCACCGCACTGTTCCCGATCAGATCCGTTTCTATCAGGCGTACCGCAGAAGTATGTGTCCACCAACAACCGACTGTAGTCAAATGCTAGGGGTTGGGTAACTTCAATGCTTTCTGACAGTCTACCCGCTGTCAGCACGAGATCTGATCCAGTCGTTTCGGACACACCACAAAAATCTGTGTCCACGAACATCCACCCACCGGGAAATGTCTCGACATCCCGAACACCCTCACTACCGGGGATTAGCGCTGTAGATACGCGCTGACGGTGGCGGTGGCGGTGGCGGTGGCGTGACACAGTGGACGGATTGGACAGCCGTTTGAAGAAACGATTCACACGGAAACTGTACAATAAGAAAATCACGTCAAAGTATAACGAGGTCAGGGAAATAAACAAGAGGGAACAAACTCACATTTCAAACATTTATCACAAGACAGTGAAACAACAACATTTGAATCCATATCGTTTTGTCGGACCCTGATGTGAGGCTCAAGTGGTATCTCAAGTCCGACTCCTCACCCACTCGTTCAATGTGCAAGTGGTTTGGATATGTCCGAGTAAACTTGCACTTTTTCAGGCGAGAGTACAAATGCGAGCTGATTCGGACTTATTCAACGTACAGTAAGAAATTAAGTTCATGGTCGGAACAAGACCAAACACAAGTGCGAGTCGATTCGGTATTATTCACTAAACAACAAGAAATTTCAAGTGCCAAAAAATTCACACTTCAGAGGAACATTTCGATTACGCCGTGCAATAAGAAATTGCCTTCGTGGTTGGTTTAGTGTCGAGTTAACTCGCAAATACAAAACGACTTCATTCTTTTGGGATGAGAAGAGACGTGAATTATCGACTAAAGAGTAACAAATTTAGGGGGATGGATGGTTGAAGAGCGAATAAATTCACACTTGCAAACGAGCATTTCCATTATAAAACTGGGGCTTGTGCACTAAAGAGTCAAAAATTTGGGGGGATGGTTGGTTGAAGAGCGAATAAATTCGCACTTGCAGACGAACATTTCCACTATGAAACTGGGACTTTTGGCCTGTAGAGTAAGAAATTTAGGGGGATGGTTGATTGAAGAGCGAATAAATTCGCACTTGCAAACGGGCATTTTCATTACGAAACTGGGGGTACAAGTGCGAGTTAATTCTGACCTATGGACTAAACAGTGACAAATTAAGCGGTTGGTTGGTTCAAGAGCGAATGAATTCAGTCTTGTAAACGAGCATTTCCATTACGAAACTGCAGGTACAAGTGCAAGTTGTTTCCGGCTTGTTCTGCGTGTAGTACGAGCCACAGATCGTCGCAAGAGAGAAATAGGGAAAGATGGCGTGCTATTTTTTAAGATGGAGAAAGATTGCAAAGCGATGGGCAGACGGCGCATCGATCAAAATGCATGGAGAGAGATGGTGCACCGAAGGAGAGAGATGGCAAACCAAGAGAGATAGATGGAGTCACAGTCTTCCCCCGAATACAACGTCCGGTCATTACAGCTGAATTCATGTCATCTTTCAGTCTAAAGACAACTGTAATGAAAGTGCGTTGTATATTCTGGGGAAGAAGGTGGATGGCGCAGGAAGGAAAAGAGATCGCGAACTCGTTCGGAGGTGTGCCGCAGCGAGAGAGAGAGATTGCGCACCGATGGAGAAACATGGCGCAACAATGGAGATAGCAGGCGCAGCGATGGTTAGCGATAGTACAGCAATGGAGAAAGATGGCGCACCGAAGCAGATGATGACGATGGAGATAGATTAGGAAAGATAGCGCAGCGATGAAGATAGATGACGAAGGAGATAGATTAGGAAAGATACCGCAGCGATGGGGATAGATGACGAAAGGTCGGTAGAGATCGCGCATCGGTGGAGAGAGATGGAGAGAGGACGCGCAACAATGGTTAGCGATGTCGCAGCGATGGAGAGAGAAGGCACAGCGATGACCAAGATTTGTTATTGCACAACATCAGTTTCATCGAGTTAAACCTTCGTTAAGCAAACGTGTCACATGTTTCGTGCGATTCCACAGTGATGGGCAGCTGCACCGATGACGGCCTGAAACAGCAATACAATGGCGATGGCGGGATCGCACACGAGTAATGGAGAGCCTCTGGGGCAAGGATGGAGGTTGCCCGGTTGTCGAGAGAGATCGCGCAATGACGGAGTGAGATGGAGAGTGATCACTCAGCGATGGAGGGAGATCGTGCTACAATGGAGAGAGAAATCGCGCAGCGCTGCGGTGGGATAACACTGGTCAGGGCTTCGATAGCGATGGCCAGCGCTGCGGTGGAGAGCGATGGCGCACCGGTGGAGAGCGATGGCGCGGCGATGGAACGCGTTACAATGCAACGATAGCGATAGCGATAACGATGGCAGGGATGGAACAGCGATAGCGATTGCGCAGCGATGGCGCACCGGTGGAGAGCGATGGCGCAACGATGGTGCAGCGGTGGAGAGCGATGGCGCAGCGATAGAACAGCGATAGCGATGGCGCAGCGATGGAACAGCGATAGCGATGGCAGCGATAGCGATGGCAGCGATAGCGATGGAGCACCGATTGAGAGATGGCGCAGCGATGGAACCAACGTTGCGATGGCAGCTATGGTACCAGCGTTGCGATGGCGCTGCGATGAGAGCGATGGCGATTGTCAGCGCTGCGATGGTCAGGCGAGCGCGACGGCTGGGATGGGGGATATAGCTTTGCGTCGTGATGGCGATGAGCTAAGCGCATCGATGGCGATGGTGCATAACGAGCATTGGCGATGGTGATGAACTAAGCGCATCGATAACGATGGTGCATGGCTTAGCGCATCGATATAGAATGCCGTTGACATTTGCAAAATGTCCGAATGACAGCGACACCGGAATTTATAGATTTTCGGTGTTTTTGACCTCGACGCACAACAAATCGCCGCGCCTCGGTGGGAAATAAACCGTCGCCTGGCCTCGGCGCGCAACGAACCGCCTCAGCGCACAACGAATCGCCGCACCTTATAGATTCTTGCGCCTGACCTCGTGCGTCGGATCATGTCGATTGACGGTCCAGATAACAACTGCGAAAATGACATTGCCTGCCCCTTGTTTTCGGGAACAATCACATCATTGCACGCTGGAGTAGACGGAGATTTTGGGGTCACTGGCATAGCAGTGGCTCCGTTCATCTGCGCGGTTGAAAATTGTTGATGGACGGCTGACAATTTCTGGTACCCCTTACCGTTTATAGGCCCTGGCATTTTATGGGCCCAGGGGTGCGATACGCGAATCGATTCGGCACCACCTTGATGGCCTTTTATGGGCCCAGGGGTGCGATATGCGAATCGATTCGGCCCCATCTTGATCCCGATGCGAGGCCTGCTGCAACAAAGTATAAAAGGCGTTGCAGCCCTCGAGTTATCCCTTTTGTTGGCACTCCACAGCTCAAGTCGCGCTATCGCTTCCGCGCGCGTTCTGATATTTGGTCGTCAGCCCCCACCACCTTCCTCCATAGCCCGCTCACTCTTCGCTCTTCACTCCGTCCGCAGTTGCCACATTGTGTTCGGTTCACTTTTCGCTCCTCGGTCTTCGCTCTTCCTAGCTCGATATCCCTCCACCATAGCTGGTTCGGTGGTTGGTTTGCTGGTTCGGTGGTTGGTTGCCCGCTCAACGCACGACGAAGGTAAAATCATATAACTGGAGTTGTCCTATTCTGTGTCCGACGTCCGAACACATTCCCAGATGCCCTGTCTGTACCTGCAGGATATAATGCCGCAGTCGCGTTCTGTTGAACCCCGAATCAATTCCCGGTTTTGTTGTTTCGCCAATGGACGTGCTCTGATCTCTTTTCTGCACCCTCCCCCTCCGTCCGCCATAGCCGATCCGCGTTCCGCAGCTCGATTACCTTTCGCCATAGCCACGATAACGTTCGTATAAAGCTGCTCGATCCCCTTCGCAAGTTGCAGTCGTCACTGCGCATGGCGAACCCCGAATCAATACCTAGTTGCTACACTGAACACCGAATCAATTCCTGATTTTCGCTGACCTGTCCCTTGTGAGGTCGCCGACCTGATATCTACATATATATATATATAAAGATATAGATACATATATGTATATATAGAGAT
>BFEA01001006.1:93278-105003 GCA_003427395.1 Chara braunii
ATAGAGAGAGAGAGAGAGAGAGAGAGAGAGAGAGAGATATTGCGAGTCAGTTTGCAGTTTGCGACGTACAGTGTTCGAGGAGTGACAACTGCGAGGTTATTTGCAGTTTTCCCAAGGTTAGACACATATTTCATTAAAGGCAGTTCTTTATTTCCACAAATGAGAGTTAGTTCGCACTTTTTGAGCAACACTGCTGGAGAGTTGACAACCCAACCCGTGCGGCTTTTAGGTCTTCAGTTCCTCAATTCCGAGTTCGTTCGTACTTTCCCCTTGTGCTGCGCATCGCCATTATTATCTTGCCTACAGAACTGCGAGTTAGTTCGCACTTGTCGAAACCCTTCGCAATTGTCGATAAACCAGGACTTCAGTTCCACAATTCGGAGTCAGTTCGTACTTTCCCGTTGTACTTCGGGTTGCAATTGTCGTCCTGTCAGCAGAACTGCAAGTTAGTTCTCACTTGTCGATAAACCACATCTTACTCGTTCCGTTGTACTTCGATTCGCACTTGTCGATAAACCACATCTTACTCGTTCCGAGCGTCTTTGAGGTCTTCAGTTCCACAATTCCGAGTTAGTTCGCACTTTCTTCTAGTGCAGCGGGTTGCCATTGTTGTCTTGTCTACAGAACTGCGAGTTAGTTCGCACTTGTCGACACCCTTCGCACTTGTCGATAAACCACATCTTACTCGTTTCGAGGGCATCTAGTTGGGTCGCAATCTTTCCGAATAGTTATCGTCTTCCCTCCGAACTTCTGTCTTTCCTATCCTTCACCCGATTGTTGTGACTTCGTGTGCATTTCGAACACCCATCTCTTACGTCCTTTTCGTCCTCCATTTCGTTAAGTCCGAGTTAGTTCGCACTTCGCTTTTGTAGTGGTCAGGGGTTGGGCGTATTAGTGATCTGAGTTGGTCTGAGGTTGGGCGTGCTAGTCAACGGGTGGGAATACAATGGCGTCCGCAAAGAACACATCCACAAGCGCTATACCATCTGCCCCCAGGGAGGGACGACCTGTACAGCAACCTACTCCTCAGTATATGCACGCAAAGGGAGCACAATGGTTTTTGGACTTCGTTGTTCAGGGGGACCTTTTTGGGCCAGCTGTTTTCATGCGACCCACTTGCGTTACAGACGGTGGGGGAGCGGTCAACGTTGTTCCTCTCGGTACCGTCGTCTCGTGCGCGAAGACTCCTGGAGGTTTGCTCAAGTTGCACACTAACGGCATGTACGACGAGTGCAGACTGCCTATCAGAGGTGTTAAAGGTGTGCTGGTGACCATCAAGAGTTTCGCGGGGTACGGCTCGAACATGCCGTTGTGCTCTCACTTCAAAGGCCTTTACGATGGCGGCAGCAAGCGTCTTCCATCGCCATAGCAATATCTCGATCTCGCGCTGACGGTGCCGAAAGAACGTTCGGTTCTTCCGCCAGAGCATGTTTTCCGGCTTCTGCCACCCCGTGAGGAGTCGTCCGGCTTGGCTCAAGAAACTCCACGTACGGCAGTGGGGCGCGGGAGTCCGATTCAAGACGCTGGGGTTCGGGTCAAGGGACGCAGTGTTCACACACAGGTCGGCCCGGATGCTCCTAGGAACACGTCGGACTTCCATTCTCAGGGTACAGGGACTCAACGGGTCGGTACTCCGAAACTTATCAAGGTCCATTGCGGCGCTGACACGTATTCGCTTCGAGATGAGACGAGAAGAGATTCAAGCAGATCGGGGCTAGATGTTGGAGGGAATGAGGCTGAAGGGATGGGCGCTGTCCGTGAAAGCTCTGGCGGGGAGCAGACTCCTTCAGAGAAGAAGAGCGAGCGATTGAGGATGGTGCGAGAGGAGGTGGCGGAAGGAACTCTCCGCATGAAGAGGATGAGAGGAAACCGGAGGCGTTGATGGGCGGGGATGGAGGTGGCGACGGAGAACGTGCCTCGGGAAAGAGGCCGACGAAGGAAGAGGGTGGGACGACAAGTAAAAAAGCGAGGAGGCCCGACGGTTTGACCATCCGCGAAGGACAAGCCGCGGGTGGAGGAGATTCGGCTGATCCCGGCGCTGCGGCCGCGAGAGAACCTTCAAGGAAATCGAAACGGAAAGTGGCAGGTGAAGAAGGCGATGGCGAGAAGAAAACTCGAAGGCAGAAGACTAATGAGGAGGCGAGCGGTAGCGAAGGGCCTGTCGGTAAGGAGTACGACGAAGCAACAGCGTTTTGGCTCGAATACGAGTGGAACGATGTCGGTGAAATCGTGGAGAAGGAGCTCCCCGTCCAACTGCTCATCGACCCCAGGAAGGTCTACGAGATCCCGGCTTGGGAAAGATATTACAACCACCGCAGTCTAAGTCGCGAAACTGTGGACGACATCAAGGGTACGATGCTGAGTCAATTCCGCGAGAAAAAGGGGAAGATCAGGACGAAAAACCCTCTGGTTTTGGCACCCATCTACAAGCCGGTGACACGTAGGCCGGAGAAAGTTGACAGGGTTCACAAAGTTGTCTTCAAGCCAGAGGACAAGGACAAGTACTACTATTACCCTGTTAACGGACAACACACCGTGGCTGCTGTGAAGGAGTTGGAGGGTGAGCCAATATTCAATTTGTGGAAGATGCACTCGTGGCCGGCGAGAGTAGTGTGGTTATCCGACCGAGATTTCGCGGGATATAGGCAGGTCAGTCTCAACGAGAACGCGAGACACAAGATGTCTAAGCAGCGATCGCAGAAGGCCTCGTTCTTGGACATGCGGGAGGCATGGGAGAATGAAGTAAGGCCGGTGGCCATTCAAGGGAACCCTTCCGGCAAGGAGGCCGAAAAACAAAAGTTCTTCGATTTCTAAAAGCTGATTTTGGGAAAGAGTCCGAACGGAGCTCACTGGACGTTGTCACAAAAAGATTCGTCGCTCTCCGACAAGGAGTGTGTCGCTGCAGTTGGCAATGCATTGAGGCAGTGGATGCCGCTCGTGACGGCCGGTGACGACGTTTTCCACAAAGCAATGAAATTCTACGCGAAATGGGCAGAGAGGAAGTTGTTGGGCGGCGACGGCAAGACGCCATTGTCGAGGCCGGGCAAATACATGCCAGACAAATCTCCGGGTCTGCAAGAAATTCCAGAAATGGGCTCGAAAGGGGCGGCTGGTGAAACGAAGATGGGGTGGCTGGTCCGGGTCCCGCCGCCTCCGACCAAAAAGAAAACGCAAACGAACGACAAGTTTTTCGTGGTGGTGAAGGAGCCAGACATGTTCTGTTGGCAGTGTCTCGCTGACATGACCGATGCCGAGAAACTGTTCAATCCTTGAGGACATTCCCTCGCTAAGGGGAGTGTTCGTGCAATCTGAGGGCGACCATCTGAAGCGTCAGCACAAACCAGGAATTACGGACATGGTCGAGACGAGGAAAGTGGACCGTGTGATGCTCCGTATGTTCCACTACATCTTGTTCCTTGAAACGGAGGAGGACGAATGTGTTTGGCGCCACGGGAGCTCTTTTTTTCGGACCGAGGGGAAGCTTCTGGAGGAGTACGGGCCGCAGGGCCTCACGAAACAGGTGTGGGTTGAAATGCGAAAGCATTTCCAGGGTGTGGTGGAGTACGTGAACACTTGCAAACGTACTCTTCCGCACGAGAAGGAGTCCCTCGACGACGCGAAGAAATTGTACGATGATGACAGGTTCCCTAAATCTTTGGAAAAGTCTGTCCGTTCCATCTTGCGACGGACGGAAGAAGAAGTTCGAGACACGATCAGGGTCCGCGGGGATGTGAGGCACATCAAATGGCCCGACCTCAACCGGGTGACCAGCCTTATTCCTTTCGCTTTCCCGCCTTCCCAAGCTCACAGTCATGCAACTGCGATCCGTGAGGTTGTGCGACATTACGTGTGCAACCTGTACGTCCTCGATTTGTGTGATCCCACACTCCTCACAGACTGGCGAGAAGACGATTTTGCCAACTTGCAAGGCCTTCTACAAACACTTTCACCAACGCACTGGGCACTTGTGATCTTTTCCCCCTCTCATTGGGAGCTCAGTTTCTTGAAAGGCATGGCCAGGCTTAGCGTCCATCACGTCAGGACAGGGAAGTGGGTACGTAATGCACAAAAGCAGGCCACTGTCCGGGAAGGCAATATGCTGGTTGAGGAGTGTGACCGCCTGTACGTGATTTTTAATGGCGAGAAGCTGGGAGACAACACATTCGCAGTTTACCCGGCCAGTAGCCCGACAAAGGCTTCCCTTGCTCATGGTCCAAGTCCGGCCAAACACACGGTGGCGGGCCGCTCGAAAGTTGTCTGTTCGTCGGAACCATCAGGACAGGCTGTGGCGTGTTTCGACGTGGCGGAAGAGGAAAGGTTCTCTCGTAGCATGTGGGAGGACGCCGGCGTGACAAGTTCTCAAGGACCTGCTTACGGGGAGATGGAGCGGAACCCGTCCCGTCTACTTGGTCTACTCGAAAACTTTTGCAAAGCTGGTCAAACTGTTTTTTTCTTTGGGAAGGCGCATGCGTCTGTCATGTGGGAACTCCTACGCACCGGTCGGAACATCGTCGCGTTGGAGAAGGAGGCGAAGATGATCGATTACCTTCACGAGTTCGTGAAGGCACGCGTTGCAGACACTCGCAATGCTTGCGAGTCTGTCCAGACCACCAGCGAACAAAACTGGGATCCCAAACGTGACATGTATTGGAAATTGTCGGGGAACAAAAGGACACACGTTTGGGACTTCCTTTTCGGACCCGGACCGCTTGGTCCGACCGACCTCGAATACAGTCGACGGAGAAACCTGGTGTTCGCTGTGCTCAATGGGTACCATGGTGCACCCAGGGAGTCTGTCTCGCACTTCCTGAGAAGGTTGGAGCACATTTACTTCACGCTGGCCGAAACGCTCACTCTCGAAAACTACAAGTCACAGTTTGACGAGGAGGAACCTTTCGACGCTGACGACATGGAGGAGCTGGGCGACTCCGAAACCTTCGATTTCGAGTGCATGCCACTTCCTCGGGTGGTTGGACAGGTTGGCGATGAAGAGGAAGGTGGCCCTCGGAGATATAGCAAGTCCCCTGCCGGTTTGAAGCGTGTGTTTCGGGGCGAACCAGTCGATGACCAATCGTCTGATGACGGGGAGGAAGAGAGAGACTGTGATCACGAACCTTGTGACAGGCTCCCTGTGGACCATGACACCTGGCAGAATGACAGACTCTACTTCTTCGGCAAGCATCACCGGTTCACGTCGGAGGATGTCTGGGGACACAACGTCGTCTGGCACCGAGGATATTCCAACCTGCTGTGAAGAATGGAATATGGGTCATGGCAATAAAGGAGGCCGATGGGAAGTGGAGTGGACTGAAGAGACTGGGTGTGGGTGCATTTAAGAGAAAGGCAAGAACTGCTCTGGTGGAGCATTTGAGTCTCATGAACCCCGAGAGGAACGATCGGGACGTCGATGCGTATGCAGAACAAAAGCTACATGAGTTGTACGCCAACAACATGTTGGAGTTTCGAGCGCCTATCTACGCACTCGAAACGGCACCGTCTCGTGGCATTCACTGGCGCATGCTGCAACCTCCGCCGGCCGGTCAGCATCCGGGAGGGGGTGGTGGAGGAGACGAAGGAGACGGCGGAGGTGGTGGAGGAGACGGCTCACAGTTTGCCGGAAAGGGGATGGGCGAGACATCGTCGGTTGAGAAGGCGTCCGACGGAAAGGGGTCAGGCAGAAAGGGGTCGGGCGGGAAGGGTTCGGGCGGGAAGGGGTCGGGCGGAAAGCGTAGAACGTCCGGGAATTCCCAGTATATGGAAACTGAACCCCACTGCGTCGGGAGTCAAGATTTTGACATGTGAGACGAGGCCACCCTGACGTCTGATCAAGTGCCAGTAGATTCGCACTTGTCTGCGAGGAGTTTGTTTCCCGTTGCCCAGGAGAGTCCATCCCGCTGTGCGCAGCAGAGGTCTCCTGTGCTCAACACCTTGCTCCTGAAAGAGGGCGCGTCTTGGTTTTGCCTGGAGGGCAGGATGCCTGCATTGCGAAGGAGCGAAGGTGCGMCTTCCGGTTCCCTCGGCTCGGGCGACCGCCACAAACTCCGAATACATTCGGATTTGCTGCCATCGCCCTACGCCATAAGTGCTCCTCACGCAACAGTTCCGCGGGGCCAAAAAAATGTGACGTCCTGACCCCCGCATCTTCAGTTGGACACAGGGCTACCCTGCTCGCCTCCTTTCTCATGTGTTGAGACTCGAGACTGGCGGTCTCGCGACGTGCTGGAGGGGCCCGCTCCAGGAGTGTTGGAGACCGGGGATAGCCAGAACGAACGTCACACTCCTCGGGAAGACGAGCGCTCTCCGGGAATGCGTGCTGTACATCGGGAAGAGGAGACTCAACGCTGACAGTCTCGCAAAGTGTTGGAGACTGGGGGTAGCGAGTGTGAACGTCATGCTTCGGAGGGTGCGTCCGTGGACACTGACAGCGAGAGTGCAGGAGCTCCGGGGGAAACGCATGCTTTACAGCGGGGAGAGGAGACTCGACACGGGCCAGCTCGTGAAGATGTGAAGTGGCTCCACGCACGAGCGCTGGTGATCGGGACGTCCGAAGAGATTCTGCACAGTCGCTCAGCTGCGGCCACGACGCGAGAGGGTGTCGTTAAGGTAGGTAAGTGGACGTCAGTGCAAGCTCCCGTTCTTAGCGACGATGAAGACGAAGAAGAACCCGCGGTGGAAGCTCGGGTTCATGGCGATGAGAAAGGCGGAGAACCCGTGGTGGAAGGCAGTGAGGTGACTGTCGACATCCGGACGGATCCACAGCGGAAAGATAGTGATTCTTCGCCCACCCGTTGCGGTGAAGAACAGGGTGGTCGAGCGTCTGTCCTGAGCACCGCTCGGGGAATGGTGCTTCATGAAGCCATAGAGTTGGGTGACGACTCGGCAACCACCGAGCTGGTTAGCGACTTAGGAAATGCCTGAGATGCAGAACGTCGAATCCTCCGTGGAAGGCGGTGAGGTGGCCGTCAGCATCAAGATGGATCCGGAGCGGAAAGATCATGATTCTCCGTCCACCTGTTGCGGTGCTGAACAGGGTGATCGAGCATCTGTCCTCAGTACCGGTCGGGAAATGGTGCTTCATGAACCCATCGACTTGCCAAGCGACTCAGCCGCCACCGAGCTAGTTAGCGACACAGTCGTGGCCGAGGTCCAGAACCTCGAATCGTCCGTGGACGTTGGCACAGTGGCGCGACAGGAGGGTGAGCTCCTTCAAAGGGCTCCCGAGCACGGTAAGATTTGTGAATAGGACAACTCGCATATCTGTCACTGGCCAGCTCTGTGTTCATCCAAATTGATGTCATGGGATAATGTACCTGTTACCACTAGTTAAAAAAAAGCTTGTGGGCTGTGGGTTGTTTTCTATGTTCTACAGGTGTGAGGTTGTTAATGTCCCTGCCCATGAAGCCTTTAAAAGCCGTGCGCGAGAAACGTCTTTCAGGGAGGTCATTGGCCGCTTCACCGAAGAAGTTGTCAAGTGTAGGGTTGTTCAAAAGGGTCCAGATGCCTCGCCTTTCCCAGAGAGCTGTCAGGGTTCTGAAGGCTTGTGGAATAGATAAGGAGGAAGGTCTGCGGAAAGATTTGGCTGCGTCTATTGAGAGCGTTACTGCTTTGTCTGACCGGTCTGATGAGGATGACAAACGGGGTGTCTTGAAAGACCCGTGTCCTAAGTACATTGCGAAGGACACATTCAACAAGCGGGGATACAACTTTTCTGGGAAAAGGGCAGACAGTTCTTAGCCATTCCACCACGGGGTTTGTGCTCACTTCTCACACTTGTTCGTTGGTGTTTGTGCAGCTGGGGCTACATCATGTTTTCGCGTTCCGTTGCCTACTGAGGAACTTAGCACTACGGACTTGAGAATGTTGCCGAACGTCTGTGGAGATTACAGCAACGGCCATGAGGTGGCGTGCTCGGTTCGTAAAGGGGTCAGTTCAATTCCATTTAGCAGAAAAAGTCTTCAAACTCTTGTTCAGGGGGAATGGCTTTCCGACAAGGTGGTGAAGTCGTACTTGGCCTTGCTTGCCAATGCTGCGTTGCCTGGGTGTCCCTCTCTTTACATTTTCAGTCCATTTTTCTATACCAAGCTCGTCCGTGGCGGCTATCGACATGATAGGGTTGCGAGATGGACAAAATATGTGGATACTTTCTCGCACGATATGGTCTTGATTCCTATCTATAAACATAGAGTGCATTGGACCCTATTCTCTGTCCGAGAACAACGGCTGGAGTACTACGACTCCCTCGTACAAGACGATGGTGGTTTTTCTTCCGATGTGATTGCGAACTTCATGCAATACCTCCGTGACGAAGCAGTTTGTCATTATGGTCCAAATACGAAAGTGGATCTTTAGGAGCCCAAGGTGGTTGTTCGTGGTCTCCCTCAACAATCGGACGGGTCGAGCTGCGGTGTTTTCATGCTCGCCTTCGCTTCATTTCTTGCACGCGGCTGTCCGCCACCATTTTCGATAGCCCAAAGCGACATTCCAAACATCCGGCAGAGGATTGCGGTGGACATACTCCAAGGCGCTGAATGATACTACTGTTGTAAAAATACGCGTAGTTTTTTTTTTCAAAATGTCATAAGCAGAAGTGCGAATCTATTCCCACTTGATCTAGCAGTCAGCCGGTTCGAGCTGTGCTCTTGTTTTCATGAGGTGCCGGATTGCAGTGGACGTTTTGGTCAAGTACAGGCTTAGGTGTCGATGTGAATATCCCAGCCTCGTGCTGTATCAGTTTTTTAAGGGTTCTTCATTTCGTGGAACCTGTCATCTTTACTCGTAAGACTTTCGGGAGCGTCGTGCTTCCTTTGTTTGTTTTCGGGTTGTTCTCATTGCTTGCCGCGCAACATCAGCCAGAGGGAAGCATCGGACGCTTACGTGAAGTAGAAGCTTAGGTTGTGCTCCTCTTTTACTCATGTGAAAGATATCGACGATTTTTTCTTGGTCGCCAAATTGTTTCGTGCTTATCTCTTTCGTTCGCGAGACTTTGTGGTGTGAAAGCCCCTCTCCCCCGCCCGACCCCGACCACCCAGCTTTCATATGTTTTGGCTCGTCCTTGTTCTGTGTGTGCCGCCCAGTTTTACGGTTCACCCTCATTGCTTGTCTCCATTGAATGTTGTCTGTTGGTTCCTTATGACAGTTGCGAACTTGTTCTCCATTCGGAAACCAATTGTCGCCAGAATGTATGTGTGCTTGAAGTTGTTTTACGAATTCAGCGGTGCACTAAGTGATCACCAATTTTGTTATCCCCGGAATACATCTCGTGCTCTCCACGAAATGCTGGTTGTTGTTTCCGTATGAGAAATGCGAACATATTTGCACTTCGGATGCCGTACATTTGTGATTGAACTGTTGGTTCCATGTTAAAAATGAAAACATATTTGCACTTTGGCTCCATGTACTTTGTGATATTTGGAAAGCCTCCGTGCACTTTGCAATGTGGGATTGTATGATATTTCGCGTTCAATGACTTTTTGAAACGTCTTTGTGTGCTTTGCAACTTCCCCTCGAATTTATTTTCTGCATTGAATGGTTTCTGGTACCTGTTCGTGTACTGTGAGACATCACCTTTGGAAAAACACTAGGCAACTTGAGATGTTTTCTCCTCGATGTTTGCGATGTCTCTGTGTGCTTTGCAATTTGACTTGTGCTTGAAGTTGTTTAATGGATTCAGCGGTGCACTAAATGATTGCCAATTTTGTTATCCCCGGAATACATCTCGTGCTCTCCACTGGATGCTGGTTGTTGTTTCCATATGAGAAATGCTAACATATTCGCACTTTGGATGCGTTGCATTTGTGATTGAATTGTTGGTTCCATATGGGAAATGAGAACATATTCGCACTTTGGCTCCATGTACTTTGTGATTTTTGGAAAGTCTCCGTACACTTTGCAATGTGGCATTGTATGATATTTTGCATTCAATTTAGAAAGTCTTTGTGCTTTGCAATTTGCCCTTGAATGAATTTTCTGCATAGAATGGTTTCTGGAAACTGATCGTCTCCTCTGAGACTTCACCTTTGGAAAAATAGTGCGCAACTTGAGATGTTTTCACCTCGATGTTTGCGATGCCTCTGTGTGCTTTGCAATTTGACTTGAGATGTTTTCATCTCGATGTTTGAGATGACAAGAGATACTTGTATGAATGGATATGAATCTTCTACACAGAAAGATTTGATGGCGTTTTCAATCTGTGATATAGAAATGACAAGCCAATGTCCATATTAAATCGTCGCGCTGATGGACTGCGCAACTGCTTCTCCATCAAAGTGCGAGTTCAATCGCACTTCTGGTGTGAGCCCTGAGCAATTCCCTCACACTTTGCTTCACGTCGAGGAGGGGATCGAACGCAACGCCTGTAAGCACCTGCACATCACGAAACAAGAGCACGTCTCAATTGGAACATCGTTGGATCCTCACCTCATCGATTCTTAAGATGACTACAACCAACAACGATAGGATGACAGGTCCGCCTATCCGATGTGGATCTCACGGTGGAGTGCGAAACTATGCTCTCAAAGATCCACACTAAGTAGAAGGTCCTGCAAGCAGCCGCTGCTTGCTTGTAAGACATCTTATGATGTGTCGATATAACCGACATCCAGAACTGCTTGGTGAGCATCTAGTGCTACGCCAATAAGTTCCAAACACGGCAGCAAAGTCCCCTAAGAGTGTTCTTTGCCGGGTCCTCACCACATCGACTCTCAAGATGACTACAGCCAACAGCGGTAGGATGGCAGGTCCGCCTACCCGATGTGGATCTCACGGTGGAGTGCGAAACTCTGCTCTCAAAGATCCACACCGGGTAGAAGGTCCTTCAAGCAGTCGGTGCTTGCTTGTATCTTATGATGTGTCGATATGACAGACATCCATAACTGCTTAGTGAGAATCTAGTGCTACGCCAATAAGTTCCAAAAACACAGCAGCAAAGTCCCCTAAGAGTTTTTTTTGCCGGGTCCTCACCTCATCGACTTCCTCAAGATGACTACAGCTGACAGCGGTAGGATGACAGGTCCACCTATCCGATGTGGATCACACGGTGGAGTGCGAAACTCTGCTCTCAAAGATCCACACCGGGTAGAAGGTCCTGCAAGCAGTCGCTGCTTGCTTGTTAGGCATCTTATGATTTGTCGATATAACCGACATTCTGAACTCCTTGGTGAGCATCTAGTCCTACGCCAATAAGTTCCAAAAACATGGCAGCAAAGTCCACTGAGAGTTTTCTTTGCCGGGTCCTCACCTCATCGACTCCCTCAAGATGACTACAGCTAACAGCGGTAGGATGGCAGGTCCACCTATCCGACGTGGATCTCACGGTGGAGTGCGAAACTCTGCTATCAAAGATCCATACCGGGTAGAAGGTCCTGCAAGCAGCCGCTGCTTGCGTGTAAGGCATCTTATGATGTGTCGATATAACCGACATCCAGAACTGCTTGGTGAGCATCTAGTGCTACGCCAATATGTTCTGAGCACGACCGCAAGGTCCCCTAAGAATGCTTTTGGCACTGGAGTCCTCTGACCGCCGACTGTTTGGCACTTCGTGAAGGTTGACACTTCTTGAAGATGGTCTACCACTTCTTTAATGGGGTCAGTCACCAAACAGATCACGACCTGACATCGACCTCGATAACTGTGAATTGACTCGCTGTTCAACTAGAGTCTCTCTCTCTCTCTCTCTCTCTCTCTCTCTCTCTCTCTCTCTCTCTCTCTCTCTCTCTCTCTCTCTCTC
>BFEA01001006.1:105363-115469 GCA_003427395.1 Chara braunii
GAAGTACGTATCCCGCTCACTACGAACATGGTATTAAAAATAAAACGTATACACACACACACGAAACAACATAAAACAACATAACAACAACGGCCTCCGCTCGCCACCGTCCCTAAGAACCCGCCGTTGCAATCTCATATAATGTCCGATGCCCGAACCTTTTTGGTAAAAGGGGTTGACAACGGGTATGCCATGGGTGATCGAATCCAGTTGCAATTTCATATAATGCAGTCCGGCTCGCGAACCGGCGCACTGGGGGGGGGGGGGGGGGGGGAGGGGGCTGAAGTACGTATCCCGCTCACTACGAACTATGCAGTGGCCATAATCAAACGCACAATTTGCATGTTGATGGGTCCGGAGTACTCGAACAAACCTGGAGTTTATTCTGAGTTGCCGACCGAAGGCCGCTACAAAAGGCTACCGTGAAGATTGCCTACAAGGGAGAACTTCGAACACCGTTGGTGTGCTGGGGTGGTTGGGGTTGGGTGGGGTGTGTGTGTGTGTGTGTGTGTGTGATGGGTCCAGTACTCCAAGCGATGGCAGTTGACCCATATCACTGCCCACTTAGCAACACTTACCAATGATTGTTTCGATTTATTCTTATTTATGTCGCTCCAACATGAATTCCGACTTTGTAACAAAAAGTGAACAATCAAAAGGTTCACTTTTAACGAAATGTGTATTGCGGGTTACCCGCCGTCGTTTCAGGCGGAGGGGCAGGGGTACGCACGTGGGATCTCATTTTCGGATTAAGTCTCGGCGCCGCTCGTTATAGAGCTCGAAATGCAATGTGGATGGTCTCAGCCTAGTCGCTCTTTCTTTGTATTTGTCCTCGGCATGTGTCCTATAGTGAACCCCATCTGGTGATAGCGTTCGGTGCGGTGACAATCATTGTAGAGAGTGTAGGGCCAATGAGGCGCCATCGTAGTCCACGGGAGGACAATCAACTCGTTCAAGGGAAGTAATCAGGAGTAGGGTGGGAAGTGGGTATCCACAATAACAAAACTAGTGTTCCACTCATATACGCGAGTCCTTTCCCCGTTATACGGGCAGGGGCATTGTGGGGGTACAGGGAGTTGGCACCCGGTCACATCGTTACATTTGGTCCACAGAGTACAAGCGTGCGAGTTGCGAGCGTTTTTCTATTCCGTTATTTGATCGAAGGACAAACATATCAAGGAATAAACAAATATATCGTCAATTCAATCCGACAAAAGAACCATCATCACTCATTCGTTTACAAAAAGGGCTAAGGACTAACTATGCTCCAGACCTTGATATATCAATCACAACTATTGACTACCTAGAGACATGGTTCTATCTTGATTAATTCTTGTGCTTGGCTGCGCTCTCATACTGCCCAGTGGTACTCCGATCATCAAGAATGAGTGGAGACAAAACCTGGATTTGTTATCAAAGGAAAACGACTCATACCATTTATTCATGCAACTAAAATGCCCAGCTCAATATGAATTAAAATATCACATCCTAGCGCCAACAAAAGGGAGGAGTCAAGCATAGACAAGAGATCACCTTGCTCACCGATCTTTCGAGTCCGACGATGCTCGTCCCAGTGAGGTCAAATTGAACTTGACAAGATAAGTAGGGCAATGGAATGCTCGAGCAAACAACACTTCAAGTTGTTAGAGCAAGAGAGAGGGAGAAGAAGTGAGACATACAACGTGAAAGATCCGGACGGAGCCGCAACTCGACCAAGGTTCAGTGAGACTGAGCTCGAATAATTTTCGTTGTCAAACTCATTAGGGTCGAGTTGGTTGTTGTTGTTTTGTTTCCTTACGGCGTGGACTACCGTTCATACCTTCAGGCACATGCTAGTCTGTTAATAACCCATCCACGGAGGTGGTGACTTTTGTTGCTCGGGCTACGAGTGTCCCTTCGTTGATTTAGGCTCTGTGAGACTTAGCTCGAAGGGAAAACTGAAAAGTAAGAGTGAGGGCGAAAGGGTAGAGGACGATTACATTGTGAACCGGAGAGTCAGTGACATGCTTGCAGAGGTTCAAGTATGCCTTGAGGCTTGGGCAACCAGGCAAGATGAGATGTCGATCAATCCTATTTGAGAATGTTTTCATCTACTATATCTCGGGATCTCTGTCTCACTTGTTTCCGTGTAACAGCCCTTGTGTGAAAACAGACTAATGAACGAGGCAATAATATTTCGCGTTGTACTTGGACTCTGACTATCCTGGCTTTAGACGACTATCCTAATCAGATAAATAAGAAACTAGCAATGAACTATGAATTCTCATAGCTCGTTGTTTAGCCTTGTAAGATCTACAAATAATCACGAACCATGACCCAAGTGAGATCAACGGACGTTGCCATGCCATTGTGTGTTGAGTGATGAGTAGAAGGGGAAGGGCGCAACAATTAAGAAAAATCGCTTATTTGATTATTAAGTTCTTACTTGATTGAGATTAATACCTGCAACAGTCAGTTGATCGAACATGGGTTAGAGAATGATCGATCTAACTAAGGACAAAGACAATGATACGCAACTCATCTTATTAAAACATGCGTCAATAATTGCCTGCACGACGCTCTGAACGTGTTTTGTAAGGGAACATATGTCCCAAGAATGTTTTTGCCCTTCTCCCCTCCTTGTGATAAGGGGGAGCAGACTCCAAATCTTGTTGACTTCCCCCCCGTTTTCCTTGAGCAAACACGAAACACTTTGTTACTCAGTAGGTGATTTGAAAGTCTGAGGGGGTCTAACAAGGGCGGGCCGGTGCCGCTTATGTTAATTGGGTGTTGAGGATCCGTCTGATAGGCGGGATAAATGTTGAAAGCATTTCGTAATGCTGGTTTGTTAAGAGAACACTCCACTCATTGAGAGCAAACTCTACGCCATACCCGACCTCTCCTAGTAACACAGAAACACTCAGTTAAGCAAGGGAAAAATTATGAACACGCCCTCGATATTTCTGACGATAAAGGTGAGATCTACAAATAGAAGGTAGGTCGTCGGGCTACTTGTAATTTTCGTTGGAATTATGAAAACGCCTCTCATCAAAGTACAGCCTGACGAATACAGGATAGCGTTCCACTGAATTCCCTTGGAAAATGACAAATGCTCAATGTCTTCCTGTGATGATTTTGTTCTAAACTAATTTATTTACACCAGGTACTACTGTATCTTATGCTCATAATTGCCATGTTGAGTTGGAATGCACTGCCTGAGCTCAAGAGTTACGAATGAGTTTCATACGCTGAATTAAAGTGATAAATAAAAACGGGTCTCGCACTCATATTTGTCCATCTGTACGGACAGACTTTCTACGCAAAACCTCCTCACTCGATGCGAACGAGCTACATCTAAAGTACTTACAAACACGGAGTACCATGGTCGTTTACCCTTTTGACGAACAGTTAGAAGCTCTTCGTGAAAATATTCCTTGAGTAACAAATCATTCCCGAACGATCATCCCTGCGATTGGTAACAGTTTCGTCTCATCAGCAACCTTAGCTATGCCTAGACTTCAGAAGACAAGGATACTCACTAATAACTCAATCAAAGGCTAATTGATAGCATGGTTTCATCATAACTTTCATCTACTCTATGCTTCGATTTATTGAGGCTAGTTGCCTCAACACTGCGCGAGGAGTGTATAATATGTCTTGCCTTAACCGTGTTTCTATATAGCGACAGGGGCCACTGTTATCAACGCTTAGCATTGTGTACGAACGATGATAGCCTCGATCATCCTATCTCTTAGCTTTCAACTTGAGTCGCGGCGGTGTACTACATATGATGGGCACTCTCAACTAAGCTCTGATAACAACCTCGGTCATCTTGGTCGATTTTAATAAAGGAGGGAAAAGCGGAGCTTAAAGAGGGCTTTCATAGTACATTGTTTGCTTTATCAAAATAATGGCAGGGGAGTGAACCGGTATAACCTTAAAAAACGTCTGCAACTTGACGCCAACGGTAAAGATAACAGTTCAACAGGTCTGGAATCCATTGCGGTCAACCCAAACAGAATATCTGACGATTCTGAGCCCGAGAACAGTTTTTTCTCTCAAAGTGTTAGGCTCACCAAAGATATCTGCAATCTATTCTATCTACAGTTTGAGTCTTGAGGCGAGGGAGAAATCAAAAAAGAGGATAGAGTCCTCGTGATGAAATACAGATCAAGCAGAGATAAGAAACAGGGATGGGAAGAAGAGGTATGTCAAGACATGGATTTGCATAGGTAGGCTTAGAGGGAACAAGCAGTCCGGATGATTAGAGAATAAAAATACATCGAATATGTATTCTATTTTTATGGCCACGATGGCAAGTTGCACAACACTGACTCGTTTCTAGAGGCGGTGGAGCAGACCAAGGCAAAGCTCAGGTGAGTACAAAGGTGCTCAGATTCCCCATCCAACATCTTAATTGTCAAATGTCACCCAACAATCTGCATTTCCCTCAGCGTTTCGCTACTAAGTGATCAACATTCAATGACTTGTTATTTCAGCCGCATTCAATCATTTGATTTAACCGAAAGTTTCGGTCAGAACAACCAGCATTCGGTCATTGCCATTTGACCCACATATCAGTATCAATCAGACAGTGCTCTCATCAAAAGACACAGAGGTCAGCATTGGTTGGTCAGTGTCCTCACCAAAGAAGTTGAGGCTAGTATCAGTATTCGTCTTTGGCCATGAATGCAGATCAGCCATCCCTTGTCAATGAATTAGTCTTGGCGAGTCTCAATAAGATAGCCCTCAAGGATGCTATCCAATATCAATGCATCAATGTCGTTGTCTTCAATCAATGTCGTACCCCCGTTCACCGTTCACGGCCCTGGTGAATGTGGGTCGGTCACCGGTCACGTTTTTCGTGACCGGTTGGAGTTCACGGAGTTCACGCAGAGCGGGAACTCTGTTTTTTTCTTTTTTGGCTTCTAGGGGGTGTTTTCTTTTCACACGTTTGTGCTCCATATCAACGGGCACCTGCCCATATTTTTTATTATTTTTTTTAATCGAAATATATAGTTTTAATTTTATTGAAAAAAAATAAAAATCAAGTTCGCCTATGTTAGTCATGGCTTTCGTTGGCCGTGTGGGACATTCGCAGGCTATTCTGGGCCCTAAAAAAAAACATTATGATCATATTATGATGACATTATGACACTGTAGCAGGATGCTGGCAACATACTGAAAAAAAAAAAAAAAAAAAAAACACGTCGGGCCTCATTTTTCACAAGGCCCTGCACCAACCCGCCGCCCACCTCCACCCCCAAATTTTATTTTATTTTTAGTCAAAGACACCCCATTTTTTTTTTTTTTTTATTTTTTTAAGATTTGAAGGCACGGGGGTGTAGAAGGGCCCCGCACTACCCCCCTCCCGCCCCGACCCCGACCGTACGAGCGCCTAGACGGACGGAAAACCTGTGAACTGCCGTGGTGAATGGCCGTTCACGGATTTTGGCCCTGGTGACCGGCCGGTCCCGTTCAGATGACCGGTGCCGGTCACGTTCACGGGACCGACACATGCTTCAATCAAGGGGGTCTGACGATCTTTGTTGTTGTCACCACATTCGCAGGTTGTACCATTCATGACTTGAGACTCTATGTGAAGAAGGGTATGGAAGCCCACGAACACTTTGATTCAGTCTGGATCTCAGCAGCAAGATACCTTGAGGAGAAGGAGAGAGAACTTGATTAGAGTGGTACCAAGCTGATCCACAGCTTTGGGCCCAAGCTCTACACAAACTACCCAGGCGTCCGGGTCTCTTTCCCCTCACAAACGACTCTTGCTGGGGTGACTTAGTGGACCTAGCTAAGAGGTATATTTACGCCTCTTGAGATTGACTAAGAGGTAGTTACCGAGCCGTCGGAGGTTAGACAACTCAAAAAAGGGATCTTCTCTTAGCCCTATATTCCTACCCGTGTGGAATAAATTTTGTGCTATGCTTGATTTCCGTATCATGGGCCTTGGATGAAAGTGCTCAGAGCTTGCTGGTTTTAGGTGGCTCTACATCGAAAGACTACAATCTCAGGAGGTACATAGGCATGGCTCGAGGCACAAGAGACACACAGCTAAATGAGAGAGTGATGAATAGACTGTAGAAGGATGAGTATGGACTCTTGACGAGTGTTGTCCATGCCTATCCATCTGTACTTTCTGAGATTATTATGAGTCTTTATTCTTCCCTCATTTATCTTTGTCATTGCTTGAGTCAATCGGTCTTGCTTCATTTGCATTGACTCTGCCTGATGATTGCATTCTCTGATGATCTTGTCACAGTTCTCAAAATTAGTGAACTGGCAGAATTGATACATGCATGCCACACCAGAACTTTATGGTTATTATTTGTATGATCTTTGTTGTTTTGAATCAAAATAAAAGATTCCTAAGACTGAGGACAGACGAAGACCGCAATCGAAAGTTCTTGCTGAGACTTGCTCGAAGCCGGACGCACACAACAGAAAGGGATTTACTTTAATTAATTTATTTATTTATTGCAAAGTTCTACAAAATCCTTTGTGATAGTCTGTTGGCTTTCTGGTCGCCCGAAGAGGCCCGACTAGAAAAAGTGCAACAGCGTGTGTGAATGTGCTGGGGGGGGGGCGACCCCCACCCCACCAATCAATCAATTAATCAAATTAAATCAATCAATCAATCAATCAATCAATCAATCAATCAACCAATCAATCAATCAATCAATTAATTAATCAATCAATCAATCAATCAATTAATCAAATTGAATCAATCAATCAATCAATCAATCAATCAATCAATCACGTTTAAACACACAATCAATAAAGCACCCACCCCCCCACCGCCTCAAAAAAAAAGAATTTATTATTTATATTTTTCGGGGGTCCATGATTTTTCACCCCCCCAAAGCCCCCAATTTTTACCCTGCATTTTTTATTTTTTATTTTTTTTCACTTCGAGGGGGTGGGGCCTGTGTACCAGTCCAGGAATCCCGAACTCGATGGGCAAGACGCCCCTCCCCTCCGTCTCACGAGGCCATTTTTGACCGTGGCGGGGATAACCATCGCCGCTGGGGATTCGTAGGCCACGCTGGCAGATGGGTTGAGAGAGTGGTTTTCAGATGCGCTTGAAGATTTTATAAGTGTGAAGAGGGAATGAGAGATGTGAGGGAATGGGGCGAAGGTCGGAAGGAGGAAAGCGAGAAAGGGGGAGGATTGCAATTGGAAAGCCATATTGATTCCCCAAGTTACTTCACGTCCAATCAAATCACAACGTGAGAGAATTGATCTCCTTACACAGTGTTGTCTGATGGACTCGGAGACTTTGGGAGGGGAATCGGTAGGGAGTTCCTGTTCGTGGATGAAGGCGGGAGGGAGGAGAGCGTGAAGGGTAGTGTGGAGCGGGACCTAGATTTAGATGGAAGGAGAGAGAGAGAGAGAGAAGCATGAAGGGAGAGGGGAAGAAAAACAATTACGGCTATAGGGGAGAAGGCGAGAAGGGGAGAAAAACAAAGATGGCATGGGGCATAGCGGGAAGCGGGGAAAACTTGCGTGCATGGCACTGATGCAGAATCAAAAAGGCAGCAAAACAGTTATACTAGCTGTACGAGTAATTTAATATTTGAAAAATGCAAAGTCGTCGCACGAAACTGGACGCGCGAAGAGAAATTCCTAGCCTATTCAGATGTCCTTTCGAAAATTCACTGAGCTTTCCCAAGGCAATTTGGGAGCATTCATTTCCAAGAAAGGACACATCGGCGGGAAGCGCGCCCGGGAATTCCGGAGTTTCATCAAAATTCCTAGCGCGCTCGCTAAGGTGCACGTAAGTCCTACGTAAAGTTATGAATTGCCGAAAAGAAATTCCGAGAAAAAGAACAATTGGTCTTGAAAACTGAAAGGGCTTCAGAAGTTATTGATTCCATGCACTTTCTGCCAGCCAAAAGTTACCCCTATAGTTCGTTAGAAATCAGTAAAAATAGAGGGCTTCAAAAGTTGGTTCAGGCACAAAAACTCGTATGTCACACCTTGGTCTTGTGAATTATCCATCTGACTGTTGAATAGTGGCTATGTTCTCGGCTGTGCCTATTAGACTCTTCACGATTGCACTGAGCTATAGCAACCTCAGAGAGCCATATGACACCTCAGTGAAGATACGAAGGACTCTCAACCAAAAGACTAGAGCATCAAGTATCCACACAAAAATTCTCAGGGAAAAGTCATAAAACCTCCAGACGACGAAACCTTTTTATCCATTTTCCCCCAAACGGGGGCTTGGTCCCACTTGCGCATTTTCGTTATAGGAGGCTACCATGAAAAGAATGGCCGGCGCCTAAGGACCATGGATTGACGAAATCGATGGTGCCTAGACGGCCACCTGTAGCTTCGTGGTAGCCTCCTACAAGAAAAATGCGCAGGTGGGACCGAGCCCTGGGGAAAAAGGTGCCACAGGCCCCAAAATCACTTTAGACCTCGTTTTATTATTTATTTATTTATTTATTGAAAAGAAAACTGACCAGAGGAATTAACTTTTAAGCTCCGTCAGCAATTTAAGAAACCATTATAGTCCCATGCGGACCTAGACTCGGTCCTACTCAATCATGTGTATCTGACAACCATGAGCATATGGCCAAGCGACCATCCTGGTCTATTGGAACTAATCTGTTGCCCTGTGCCCAAGTTTTCTGAAACCACACAGGATTCTTCTGTTGCCAGTCAACCACAATTATTCTTCTTATTGATTGTTTGATCTGGCGTTGTTGATGTAAGCAGGCTGTATCCTCACCCTTAAACACCKTAGAGTTYCGGGCCGCCCAGATGATCTCCATCACAACCCCKCTGCARCACAGGGCCACATRTCYCCACCCCGAAAATARCACTTTCCAGTAGTAAGGATACCCGTAAGCATCCAATTGTCCGACCAGCCCARCTCTYTCCCCACTATYTTATCCCARTGTTGTTTCCACCAAACCAACACCTCATCCACCCGAGGACAGTATAGCCAGAGGTGGATCATGTTCTCCCATCCCCAGTTACATCGAAGGCATTGCGTTGGGACGTCCATTCCCTTATCTGACAGCCACATGGCAGTAGCTGTAACCATCAGGGATTGGAGCCACATTATACCTGGCAGTGCGTGTTTTTGAACTGGGAGCCTTATAAGAGCCTTTCAGAACTTATATAATCCCTGTTCCGATACCCCCTGACACCTGCTGGGATTCCGCTCCAGCTACTGCGAGGTTTGCTGCTGTTTTCTTCAGTTGGCTCTGCAGCAGCTGGACACCCACTTTCAGACTATACTGACAGAGTGGAGTGAAATCTTCCCTCCCTTCTTGGAGCTTCCAACCCAAGCCCAGAGGTTCAACCCTGTATTGATCAGCATCCTGAAGAAATGTAGCAGTAACTTTTCCCTTTTTGGTTGGAGCTTCCAACCCAAGCCCAGAGGCTCAACCCTGTATTGATCAGCATCCTGAAGAAATGTAGCAGTAACTTTTCCCTTTTTGGTACTCCGACTGTAGACCCTTACTTCAATCATATCGCTTGTATCTTCAATCCTGCAATCCGCTTCCTCCAGGGTGAGTTTTCCTGAAACAGCCATGCTCAGGAGTTTCCACCACTGGACTCGAGTCCCTGACGAGAGATCTGGACCGAGTATTCGAATGACTCTACCAGGGTTGTCACTCTTCCGTAGCCATGTGCCTGCCGCATGCTCTACCCCTGGTTGTAGCAGGTTACCCCACCCTCTAGGAATAGTCTCAATAAGCTCAGAGTAATGTTTGTTCACATTATGAAGACGCGGGAGCATGTGCCTGATCTGCGCTGGTTCCTTGAGCCTGTCCTTCTCCGGGTCCCAGATGTCTTTTAACTGTAGAATTCCTTTCTTAATCCAGCTCAGTCCGAAGTTTCCTGGTGCCTCAGTAGCAGCAAAACAACCCCCATCTGCCCAGAGAATCGCCGGATTGTCCAAGAGTACTTGATTTAGCACTTCCTGCTTCGTTGTTGGAGGCGGTCCATCTAGGGGGCGGACTTGGTTCCAGGCCTGAAGAATACTTCTCCAAATACTTCTCCACACACACACACACACACACACACACACACCTCCCTCTCTCTCTCTCTCTCTCTCTCTCTCTCTCTCTCTCTCTCTCTCTCTCTCTCTCTCTCTC
>BFEA01001006.1:152508-170044 GCA_003427395.1 Chara braunii
AAGCGCGCTTTTCGCTCCTTAGCACCCATAGCAGCTCATCAAAGGGACATCCTTTGACTCCCATTAGTTGATATAGGAGGTAGCAGCAATGTTGTATTAGAGTATGCGAYAATCAGACACTGGRAAACTGGTAGGCCACAGGAGATCCTGACCTGTAGGTGGAGCGCTTGTGAAGATGAAGCATCTTCGACGGTTGCCATCGTCACTCGAAGGTCTTATACTACCACGGGTCGTGGATGATCGCCTTTGTAGCAYAAATGTATGAGTACGTGTTAGTCGTAAGCAAGACAACRCTAGTTAGCATGTGTGTGGTCGTATAATCGAGCTTTAGGAGGTGYTYGTGGCTTAGCRRRGGAAGCGGGGGGATGGAGAAGYAGCTGGTGGATGGGGCAGAAAACRTGGGCATGAGGAGGATGCCAGTGAGCGCTSGTTCCGTATTGCTAGTGTGGTCGAAGGCATGGCCGGAGCAGATGGGGATGCGTGGTCGTGCCATTATATATATTGTAAGTGCATGTAGGTGTTGAAACGCTGCATTGGTGTGGTGTATTCGGGTAGCTGCAGCAGGGGTTGGTTCATCTGGGAGGGTTGGTGGGTGGAGAATGTTTCGTGTGGGGGATGTAGAGTAATAGCGGTTAGTATTGCTATAGATGGGTTGATATGCGTGKTTTTTTGGTARTATGTGYATGTYCGCAAGCGTGCGTATCTGTTTTTGAGGGGGGGRGGAAACGAATGTGAGGCGTGGGGGGTGGGTTGTGGTATGATTGGGGTCCTTTTCTGTGTGTGCTTCAACGTTTTATGAGCTTGGGCAGTTCGTTTTCAGATCATGGAGTTTATGCAGCGACAGATGACATCTCATTCTTATTAATCGTTTTGTGTAGTTCGTGGTGCTTCGGCCTATGGCGCGCGTTGCACTTTATTTCTCTTATAGTCTCGTGCCAACCTTCTGGTGATGTTGCACGAGTTTTTGTCTTTCAGGTCGGTGTTGCCCAGAGCGCTGTCAATTGTAGTATAGAATATGTTAGGTTGGCGGACGGAGAGGTGTGTCTCTTCGTGTTTGTGGGATCGCAAAAGGTGGGGCGTTGTATGATGTATGGAAGTCTGGATTTTTCCAGCTTTGTGTTGGATTCGTTTTCTTTAACGTGTCTATTAATCTCATAACTTACTTTGGATGCGTGCGATTTATGTATATTTATAGCGGGGTCCTTTGTTTGCTGTGTAAGCCGTGTATATTAGTGTCATTTTAGTGGTACATTGGTTTCCTGAGGTTATGACAGACTATAGGGTGGTGACTTGTGTTCGACCTCTAGGCGGATTTTGTTTTTTATTATTGTTTTTTTACATTTATTTTGTGTATTTTGTTTTATTATTATTATTTTTTTTAATTTCAGATATTTTAATTTTTATTTAGTATTTTTTTCTGTTTATTATTTTTATTATTTTATTATTTTTAATGAATTCAATTTATTTTATTATTATTATCAGGGTTAGCTTACTGAAAGTTCGGGGGCCCCCGGGCTGGCCCCCGAACGTTCGCGCGTTCGGGGTCCCGTTCGGGGGCCGAACACCTCAAGGTTCAACCCCCGCGAAAAAACTTTTTGGGGCCTAAAAATAAGTTTGTTTTTCTGATTTTTTTTTGTGCGTTCTGTATGATGTATCCTACACGCCTATACATTTTGAAGCCATTCTAGTAAGCCAAAAAAACATTAAAAATCATCAAAGATAGGGGTGTCAAAATGTGCTCGCCCACTCACTATTTTGTCTTTTTTTTACTTTTAACTTTTTGTTTTCACTTTATTTCGGGGACTAAAAAATTTTATTATTTTTTGAAAACTTTTTAATGCGTTATGATTATGTAAACTACATCTTTGTAAATTTTCAGGGCATTTGTCAATGCCAAAACATAATTAAAAATCGGCAAAGATGGCGGTGTCGAAAAGGTGTTGGCTCACTCACTCATTTTAATTCTCTTTTTATTTTTTCTTATTTTTATCATAATGTTTAATTTCTGCATTTTATTTTTAATTCAAGTTTGGTAAGGAATTTGGACGTAGTGCCCAGGCCAATGTTGTTAAGTTTATTTTTCTCCATAACATAGTTGTTTTTCGGAAATTTTGGATTTTTTTTTTTTTTTTTTTTTTTTTTTTTTTTTTTTTTTTTTTTCTGCGTTCGGCCTGAACGGTCAAACGCCTTCCGAAGGGGTCCCGTACGTTCGGGCGTTCGGGTTCGGGCGTTTGGCCGATCCCAAACGCCGGCAACCCTAATTATTATCATTTTTATTATTCATTTGTTTTTTATAATTATATATTCTTTTATGATTTTCTGTTTATTTTTAATTTTATGTGTTTACGTGTGTAGGACAGTGGGAGGGTTTTTTTTGTGTATGTCTGAGAGTCATGTCTGTGTGTGTCTGTGTGTGTGTGCGTGTGTGTGCCGGGGGGGACCCCACTGCTATCAATCAATCAATCAGTCAATCAATCGATCAATATATATATATGTAKTTTTTTATAGAAATTCATTTTTACCTCGAACCCACCCCCTCCCTCAATTCATTTAAAAAAAAAAAACTTTCTGCGATGGGGTGGGGTTGGAGTTGCGGAACCCCAATCAACCTCCAAAATCCCTGCCCCCGCTCCTCACTKGCCGTCACGCAGCCGCAAAGTGGCGTGGTCATGCGGCCATGGCCTTGGCCGCGCATGGCTGCCTCCGGGTGGGATTCGTAGAGGATCTKGTAGGAAGGGGCCAAACGGTYCTGACCCAATCTCGGCTTGTGCACCCCGTGGGCCCTTCCTGCCAAACGGGAAAAGTTTGGGCGCGCAAAACCAAAAAGGTTTCCGCATGGACRCTTTCCACCAACTATCCCCAGCGAGACTCTTTTCGTTCTGCACTAAGGGCTTGCCACACCGCTGTAGAAAACAAAATTTTGATAGTTTCTCGTGGCCATACACCCTGTYGAAATTGGAGACGGGAAKAAAATTTGCAAGTTGTCAAAGAATGCTTCTCGACACCTCCTGTCRAAAGTTGTTGAATCCCYWGCCTGCTACTCGGATGCTTTCGACAGTCCYCATGCACAACCTGTCGCTAATGAGCGGCGCCATACGGTCAATAGATAATCAGTTGGACAGGAGGAAGAGGTTGTGGCTGCTGGAATGCAGTGGAGCGGTTTGGAAGRATCTGCAGASGGTGGACTTGCATCATGACAAAGTCTTCGAGCACTTTTCCAAATTCCCTCGACCGTTGTTCAACGTCATCCTAACCCGCATTGCTCCCCATATCCAACGCCAGACTACAAGTTGGAGGCAACCAGTCCCGGCGGGGAAAAAGTTTGCTTGCGCTCTCATCAGGTGGGCTCAAGACTACGAGTTGGAGGCAACCTGTCCCAGCATGGCCCTTGCGTCGACAGCTGTCCGTTCACTGCGCTCGCGGCCCACCCCCCGGCCACGTGGCCATGGAGCGCACAAAGGAGCCTTGCACGGAGCAGGGTGGCAATGGCATGTAACGCGGAACCTCACGCCCTGCGCAGTCTTTYGTTTGGAGTGTTAAAGGTGCGGAAAGAAGGCCCYRAAAAACAGYAAGATAGGGTSTGCCAAGGATTTTTGGRAAATTGAGTGTGGGGACACAGACAGAACTAAAATCCCCCGTGTTGGTCTGATGAAGTGAGAGAACTGGTCGGTTGCGATGCGGGTTTCGAAGAAGCGCGGACGCRGGATTCRTGAYGCAGAGAAGTTCAAATTCAATCCWGAAWATACTGTYAGATCTCCCAMCGAGCCACGGCTCTTCRKTTGGAATGAAAGGGGGYGRRCACGTACTTAGTATCTCGTTTTCATACTAGCTCCCGACGCCGCTTGTTGCACAATTCCGAATCTGACGTGGACRACCTTAATMGCGTGGCCCTTTTCTTATGCTCGTCCTCATTCCGTGGTCGGTAGTGGAAGCCCTTGGATTGGTAGTGATCAAAGTGTCGGCAGTCACTACACAGAGTGTTAGGCCAATGGGGCGCCACTTCCGACCACGGGATGACGATCAATTYRTTAAATGGTAATAGWAATGAATATGGCGGAAAATGCGTATCGATAATGACAAACCCAATGCCAACAAACCCAGAACACCGATTTTCAGGAGGGAAGTAATATTGCCCACCGATCTTTGCGACAGATTCTCGTACGTCTCATTCACACACACGCGTCCTTTCCTCGTTATACGGGAAGGGGCGAGGTGAGGATACGGGAGGCCGGCGCCTAGTCGGGTTGAGCCCGCCAGTCCACATGGCAATCAATCGGACGCCAAAGATATCCTTAATCATTCATCGTAGACCCAGAGTCAAGAAATACACAACTTTATCGATTAATCCGAAAGAACGGCGTCAAAATTACCAAAAAAAAAAAAAACAAAAAAAAACAATCGAGGAAGGAAAGGAAAGTTTAGAGAGAGAGAGAGAGACGAAGACTCGTGTATGGTGAGGTGCGGCCACTGTTCACGTGTACTGATCGCACGTGGCTTTGAAGTCCCTCATTTTTCTACGAGGGTATGCTGCATATGTTGCGTAGTATAAGGCAGATRGCATGTGCAATGTGTCCCGAATCACAGCCTCAACAGATCTTAATACTCTTGCATCCTTGAACAAAATCCCAACAACATTGCCTCTCTCATTGATCCGTYRGATTGTGTCCTAATCAAGACGAGTTTCATGCCCATATGCATACATTCACTTTGGAAGTTGCGAAAGGCGGCAGCCATGCAATGCCCCTGCCCTGTTCTGTCAAAAGCGAGTAATCACAATCCCTTTTATGGTTGGTACACGCGCATCCAAGGCAACCAAATCTCAGTAGGTCCGGGGATTACCCAGGAAACTAATGGAAGAGTTCCGGAAGAAGTTCTTCTGAGTATACATTCACAAGTGCTCATTCCATCACAAACCAAAGATCGACAATCCATGCATGGTTATTCATATCAGCGAGAGAGGAGAAGGAGGGAGGGAGAGACAGGTGAGACTATCAAGCCAAGAGAGAGAGAGGTTACACTGAAATTTGGGAGTGCGAAAGAAGGTTCGGCTTTACCTCCGTGAGTCCACACCAAAGAATAGATCTGCAAGAAGGGGGCGTACTCGCCGTCAAATTCCAGCATGGCCCCGGGCCAATCATCCACTCAACTCGGATCACTTGGCTTCATTCGTGCACCAACGATCCCAGTCGTCTCGTGTCACCATCCATTGCTGCGGTCGTCACCCCGCCACCCTAGCCTCGGCGTGGCTTGCCCGGATCCCACAGTCCGTCGTGGCGATCTAGCGCACAACCAGTCAGTCTACAGTCGGCTCGTCAGGACTTTCCGACTCGCATTATACACATCATCTAGCCACTGCTTCCCGGAAACTGGCTGACGATTTGACAGAGTGATTTGCGGGTGCTCGGGAGGAATTTATAGTTGCGAGAAAATGAGAGAGACACGGGGAAAGACGAAGAGTGAGGTAGAGGAGGGTAAGGGAGGGCTTGAGTATAATCGCCCGTCGACAGCCATGTTGATCCCTCTCAATTCGATCTCAGCCAATCAGAATCGTCCCGCAGTAATAACTTACACGGCGCTTCTCCTTGACTAGATGGGGAGAGAGGATCGACTGGGTTTTCGAGCACGGATCTTAGAGCGGGAAGAAGAGGAGTGCGAAGGATAGCACGAAACGGGTCCAAGATTCAGATGATCAAGAAAGAGAAAAAGGATGCGCACTGGGAAGGAGAGGGAAAAGCAGTAACAAGGGGAGGGAGCGAGAAAGCATGGGCGCGCGAAGGGAGGCGTTGATAGGGGCAAGGGAGGAAGGAGCAGGGAGCTTGCTTGCATGGCGTCGGTCGGCAAAAGGAGAACGGGCACCGAAACAGTTGCAGTTTTCCCCAATCCTATGGTAATTCAAAAATTGAAAGTACCATATCCGTGCACAAAGTAGGCGCAGGAAAGAAAGAAAGTCCTCCGTCCATCCATATTCCTACAAGAATTCCTAGTGTTTTCGAGGTCGAGGCCGAGAACATTCACGCGCGAAAGGTCGTGTGGTGTTCCGTTAATTCCGAAATTCCAAACTGTCGAGCCAAATTCTGAGTGCGCTCGCTAAGGCGCGCGAAATTCCCATGCATTTTCAACAAAAAAAAAAATTAACTGATTTCAACAAGGTACCTTTAATCGAGCAAAAACAGAGGGAGGGGGAGGGGAGGGGGGGTTCTCGGGGGTCGAACAAGACACATCTAGATGCAGCGAAATGACGGGGGAGAGAAGGGGTCCAAAAGTTGGCGCAGGTCGGGAAGCTGGTTCGTCACATATGTGACGCGCAGGGGGTTCCAACATTTATGCGATTTCCTTATTGCATGCCATGGCAGAGGAGGAGGGAGGGAGAAGAGAGGATGAATGAGGAACCAAGCTTATCAGGAGGGAAAGTGTTAGGATCAGCGCATATAGTTGAGCCAGGGTTCATGTTGACGCCAACGTCAATTGCAATATCTTCGCGAGTCTCCTGGCTCGAGCTGCTGGAATTCCCTTGTCCTTTCGACCGTTGGAGATCGTCCAGGTGACACTATCATCGTCCATTTGTTCTCCGTGTGCTCTGCACCCCTGCCTCGTCATTGGAAGTCCGCCCACCGGTAGTCGACAAGGAGAGAATGATGGAGGGATCGGGGCCAGTCAGATGGAAGCGGAGGGAAGTAATCCTCCGCCTCGTCACCRAGATCAACGAAATGTACGATCCGGTGTGCGCGGGGGAATCGATGATTGGGTCGGGATAGGGATAGTAGATAATCGGGATATAAGGAGGGGATGGTGCGGAGGACATTATCCCTTAGGGACTTGTAGTCCTCCATAGCAGGAAAGGTGTCAAAAATGACACAGTACAACTCCATGTGGTTGAACCGTGTCCAGGCGACACTAAAGCGGAGGATATTGACGGAGGAAGACCGTGCAAAGGAGTCGAGCGGTGAAGTGATGGCAGAAGAGGCGGTTGGCGAAGACGCGATAGTCCAGGGGGAATTCAAGGTGGGGGAGGGGACGGAAACGGAGGTAATCAAGGAGGCGGTGGAAGACGGGCCAAAGACGGTACGTCCGGGCCGGGAGGAGGACGGGGACGAAGCGCAGAGGGGGCGGAAACGGAGGGAGATGGTGAGCGAGAGCGGCGACGCCGACGGGAGGTTGCTGCGCCATCGTGCCGACTAGCGGCGTCTGAGGGGACGGCGGGATTCAAGGCGGATCGTCCTCGAGCGAAGGGCGGTGCTCGTGCTGGTGGGGCTTCTCGGGGCTCGGGCGGCGATGCCTCTCCTTCTTCCTTTGACATCGATCGCGCTTATGGTTCTTCTTCCTCCGATAGTCTAGCGATTGCTATGCGACCCGGGTCGTCGTCTGATGGCAACTCCCCGTTCTCTCGATGTGCCTGCCAAAACTCGTTGAAGTCGGAGTTGTCTGGTGCAAGCTCGTCCAGGTCCAGGTAACACCAAGCCGTAGGATCGTGATCACTCAGATACTGCTCGTAATCCTCCGTACAGTTCGCCCAGATTACGGTTGGCGTCAACTTCCTTTCGAGGGTCTCAGGTTCAKCCTRCTTCGGATYGCTCGGATTGTAGGAGATGATRTCCATCGGCAGGTCGTCGACAAGTTGAGATAAGAACGTGAGGAGTTCGTAGGGAACTGTTGCTCATCCTCCCTTAGTGATCTCGCCGCACAACAGTCCTACCAATGTACCRTCGGTGGTCGACTCGTTCGGCCACAGCTGCGCCAACACMAGTGAGATCTCGTGATTGTGCTCCAACTCCCGATTACTATAATACYGAGAYCAGTGGCACCTMACTGTGAGCATACATACACTAACCGTCGCAAACTCGGTYAACTTACGGATGTAAGCWGAACTGAATGGAAGGGTGGAGGAGGGATGGATTTCCTGAGTGAGGAGGGGGTCGGCCGAAGATGGCCAGATGATCGGAAGATCGGAGGGGARAGAGAAGGTGGAGAAGYGATTCATCRGCGCTCGGGGTAGGGATGGAGATGGGGAAGTGGACGAGAGGGGCGATCAATGGCGCYGGTTCATAGGGAGAAGGTATCAATACAATCCGTTCCCACTCTTGTCCCCAATCGTTCGCCAACTCTTGTCCCCACTTGTAAGGTTCGGTGACCACCGCATCGCGMSGCTGCGCACTGATGGTACWCAGATMGCCGTTGAAAGCTATGACCACCGTTAYGTCGCTCTGAGTAGGTCGGGAGAAGCGAYGAAATCCTGATGCCTCCGCTAAGATGACTGTCGAGCCTCGATCGGTTGATATAGTTATCTYAAYGGTGGCGCACCAAGCCCTRTCGMAGAAGAGTTGCGCATACCGGAGAAGGTCGAGACTGAGATGGGGATGCGCGACTTGKCGAAATTGCAACAAGGTTCGAGGTTGAAGAAGATGAGGAGGAAGGGCCGGTTCGATCATAAAGCTYATGGCGAARKTGAGGGGGAGGTAAATGYAGACGACGGAAAGGAAGCGAGTTCCTCGTCCATGCTGGAGGAATAGGAAGAAGAAGGAGATCGGTTTAGGTTCTTWGAAGGAGGAAGGGGGCAGAGGTAGAAGGTGTGAYGGACAATGGGAAGGGAGCTATCATCTATGGCTGCCGCTGGCTTCGGGCGCGATGCGGACCGTGTTGGTTYCGTTGGGACCAAGCTCTACGACGCGAAAACARCTAGAGAATTTGGGAGCGASTTTACWGTCGCRTGCACATTTGCATACCTACACCAGATCCCCTAGCTTATATTGGTGTTGTGGGCCCGCATTCCCATTCCGGGCCTCGTAGCTACGGACCTGCTACCGTGGGCCAKCTCGGTCATTTTCTATCTTTTCCGGGCCAGCTTAGGAAYGACCCTTTCCATTAAATCCGGCTATTGGTTCAAAGCTGGAAGGGGGTGAACCCTGTGGACTCATRAGGGGTAGCTCGGTGGATTCCRACGATCTGATAAACAATCTCGGGCCGTGGACRCGTGTCTCGAGCCGCTAAGTTCTTACGSAGGGCGGTCTTGATCATGCGATTCGCATTCTCTGCCAGCCCCTTCGACTGGGAAACATGGGGAGCGGTGTGTCGGAGAGTAACGCCACGGCGCATTAGCAATTCCTCTACCTCACCCTTGAATTCGGATCCATTATCGGTTAGAATCTCCTCCGTATCTAKATGGGTATTGAGGAATCGATCGATGTATGTGGCTATCTYTGAGGCCTTACGGGTTTTACATGGATAAACTTCGATATATTTCGAGAAATGGTCGATTAACACCAAGAGGATRGAGTATTCGCAGCGGTTGGGGCCAGGTGGCACGTCAATATCAGYCGTATCCATACTGACCCGTTGAAAAGGTTGTTCTACCTCKGTCGGGACTATTGTATTTGGCCCACGAATGGGCACGCGGTCTGCCGCACAGACTAGGCAGTTAGCGACCAYGTGCTYCACATCATCCCGGATATTAGACCAGAATCATCGATTTTGGTCGATCGTTGCCTCGGTGACACGTATTGCAAAATGAGCGGCCTGTTCCTCGTGCAMGGACCTCGTCCAGTCATATCTCTGAAAAGGGTGGGGAACCGTCAACCATACTCCAGATCCGTCCGTCTTACGCTTATCTAGATGTCCGTTGATCCATCGATAATCTCGGGACCTTTCGGTWGCCCGAYGCCTTTCGTGTTTAGTGARATGGTCCAATGGTTGGCCAGCTAATTTAGCTAATAAGATTTTATCCGTCCATACCTCCGCTCGTSGATATTTCTCATCGTACTCTGGGTCGTCCGTTCGTGCAACCTCGAATCGAACCTCCGTAGGGAGTTTGTCCGTCCTACATAGGGGGCATCTCCATTCCTTACTACTCGTTCTGTATCGAACGCATGTGCCATGTGCACGATTGACACACGTGGCCCATTCCACCCAATCARTAAATCCAGATTCGAAGGGGTAACAGTCTACCCCGTAAACTCGAGAAATACACGTGCAAAAATAACAGAATTTGTCCGGGAGAGCAGTGAGAAAGTCCGAATGAGCGAGGGGAGCAGAAGATGTGGGAGAGACCGAGTCAAGGGGAGTTTCCATCGTTCCAAAAAGAAACAGGAAAGGGGAGGGAGAGACAGAGTTGGGTACATGTGTCCACTTAACCCTTCGGCGGGATTTCCACTTCTCCGTATCGAGGCTTGTTCTTTGGCTCCGGGTCGCGCCARGGGGTCACTTCCTCACTCCTCGGTACCCTGTCGGAACAGTGGAGTCGTGTCAGCCCGTTTCTGTTGCTGTGTTTCTCGTGTTTCCGATGACGGATGTCAAAGTCCATGCTCTGTTGCGTGGTGGCCCATCGCCCGATCATGCCCGAGTAATCCTTGGACTTCTTCAGTGCCAGTAATGGTTCGTGATCGGTTACCAGCGTAAACCTTCGGCCATATAAGTACGCTCGGAAATGACTGATCCCCCACAAGGCCGCGTAGCATTCCCCCGTCGGGGCAGAGTAGTTGCGTTTACAGGACGACATAGCCTTCGACGCGTATTCCACCACGTGTTCGAGGCCATCTGGTCCCACCTGGGCCAAGATCGCTAAAACCGCCTCAGGCTCCCAATCGGTGATGAGAACAAAGGGTTTTTTCGGGTCCGGTCTTATGAGGACTGGAGCCGAAATCAAGGCCGCCTTGAGTTCTCCGAAAGCCCGATCGCATTGCAGAGTCCAGATCAACGACTGATCCTTTTTCAGTAGATTCATGAGTGGTCTCGCGACCGCTGCAAACCCCTTGATGAACCTTCAATAGTACGATGTCAAACCCAAAAACGCACGGACTTGTGTTACGGATGTCGGCACAGGCGCGTTCACGGCGGACACTTTCTGGGGCTCCGGCTGCAATCCTTGGTCCGTAACCACGTGGCCAAGGAAGGAGATCTCGGTGAGGAAAATCTGACACTTCTCAACCGCCACTTCGAATCCTGCGTCCTTCAGTGTGTGCAATGTCCATTCGATGTGCTGCACGTGTCCCTCATAGGAATTGAAAAACACAAGGATATCATCCATATACACAATCACACAATAAATGATTATGCTCTGTGCCAGCCGCGTTTTTCACACGAAGTTTTGGAAGGCCATGTTCATCGCGCGTTGAAACATGGCTGGGGCATTGCAAATCCCCATCAGGCATCGGACGCACTGCCAGGTTTCTTCGAAAAGAATGAACGTCATTTTCAGGCGGTCTTCTTTTCTGACAAGGAGATGGTGGAATCCATTGCGAACATCAAATTTACTGAAAAATTGAGCACTACCGATAGCATCTAGCAACTCATCAATCCGGGGAAGGGGATACACATCCTTGATTGTGATATCGTTTAATTTTCGGTAATCAATGCCTATGCGAATTCCTCCTGCCTTTTTCGCACAATCACTATCGGAAACGACCATGGTCCGATCGCGGGCTCGATCCAACCATTAGCTTCGAATTCCTTAATCCTTTTAAATGCGGCCACTCTTTGCGTCGGTGAATACCGACAACGAGCGCAACTAATCAGCGGATGATCCTCCGTAGGGATCTCATGCTCAATCGCATTAGATAACCCAATATCATTGCCATGCACACTCAATACCTCGGCATACCCATGCAAAACATCAATCAGGGATCTTTGGATATCTCGGGGGACATGATTGGGTATTGTGATTACTKCATTATCCGCAATGTTTAGGGGCGTTTCGATCCAATCCATCTTTCAAGATCGCCTGTCGTGCACACCGGAAAACATGGAACTACTAGTTCGGACCGAGAAGACGGTGGCGATCATTTGGGATTCAGTCGGACTGATCATCTCAATCTCCTTAATCTCAACGTCGGTTTCAGAGTCGACGACGCGTTTTGCTATTTCTACTCCTGTTAACCCAGTCATTTCCTGCATGAGATCCGGAACATCCTCTATCGGAGATTCTGCTTCTTGCTTGACCAAAGCGACCATGACTCCTTGCGTTAGTAGTGATCTAGGTGGAGAGGCAGAAAGGTCCAGATACTGATTCATCTGCTGATACCTAGCCCGGTGTGAAAGTCTGCCTTCGTACAACGTGCGAGCGGGTTCCAAGAGATCAGCCATGTCTGAAATTTCCAAGATCGGTTCTCCCAAGAATGACGTGGGGGAGATCCATTTTTCGAAGGACAGAATATGGTTCCGCTCGCTATTTTCTAAGCTCGAACGAAATGTTCGAGCGATTGCAGGGATCATTCGAAATTTTTCTTTAGTCTCGCAATCGAACATTTCGACTAATTGCTCACACTCCTCTTTACTAGGCATACCACTCAATTGCTCCTTGTAATCGTGCTCGTCGAACTCGTCTTCCCACTCAAGGTGTTGTTCTTTGTCATTGTTTAGGAGAGACTCCTCCGGCAGTGTCGAACCCGTGAACGTGAACGGGTCCGGCCACTTGAACGTGACCGACCGTTCACCGGGTCCGATTCCCGTGAACGGCCGTTCACGGGGGCCGTTCAAGGCCCATTATTTCACGTAGTAACCTGCGTAGGAATAAGACTACGAGTACTGTGGCTACGTTTTGCATCATGGCTGCTCCTTAACTCAGGAACTGTTACAATTGTGGATTGCCAGGTCATTTTTCGAGAGAATGTACTCAACCGCGACGGGCGCCATTGACTGGGGCGAATACGACTCCTGTGAATACTCCCTTATAAACTCTTCCGGCTCCTGCGCTGGTGCAACCAGCGTATGTGGCTCCTGCTCCGGTAGCGGTCTCGGCACCGGCTGCTGCTCCAGCGTATGCGGCGGGAAACTATGGCCAGCGGACGGGCTACTGGAGGCAGACCTTGGACCGCTGTGCGGCCTTTGTTGACGAAGCAAGGGCTAAGGAAGCTAATCAGAAGGAGGAAGAGGAGAACGAAAAGAAGAAGAAGGAGGCGCAAAAGGAGAGGGAGGAATTTGAGGCCAGGGTTGGAGATAGGCTAGAGAGTAGACTGGCGGTGATGTATGGTACTGCAGTGACCGGAGGAAAGAAGGTGGTCACGATAGCGGAATCGAGCGGTAAAGACAAGCAAGCGGAGGAATTGCAGAGGTTGCAAAAAGAGAACGAGGAAATCAAGAAAAAATTGGAGAAGGAAAGTGGTAGTAACGAAGGTCTAATTGATAGACTGATTCGTGAAAACGAGGAGCTGAGAAAGAAGGTGGGATCGATTCGGGACCCATTGGAGGACGGCTTGGATAAGCTTATGAGGGAAATGCATGAACTACGTGAAGAAAGGAAGGCGGATAAGGAGGTATTYGTTGGTRTGAAGTCGGAGATYGRCTCGCTTAGAAAAGAAAAGCAACAATSGATGGAAGAGACACARATGTGGATGAATGAGGCATTGAGGCCGGGTAATAAGAGAGGTACGATAGCGATTACAACGCCGGAAAGCAGTGTGAGAGAAAGGACAAGACAACGGGTGACGRAGCTCCCTGGGGACATGCGAGAAGAGATTCGGAGGATGAAAGATGCGGAATACTGCAGTATGCGTGAAGTGGAAGCATTGAAGCAGAGAAAAACGGATGYGGAGGCAAAAAAGGTGGAAGCGGAGAGCAAGAAGASGGAGGTTGAGGCAGAAGTTGCCAGACTTCGAGAACAGGTGGAGAGACTTAYGACCGAAGCGGCTGTACAGCTGACGGGAGGGACGGATTTGAAAAGCAAGATGGATGCCGTGGCTGCAAGCGTYCAGAAGTCGGGAAGGCGAGGCAGGCCAAAGGCGTTGGMAGAAAGGACGCCAAGGAAAGATAGTGGCGCTGGTGGAGAGAATGATCGCTTTGTCTTTCTGYRGGAAGAAAARAAGAAGTTGCATGYTTTGAAAAAATYCGSACTTGAAAAGATATGTTTGRAAGAAGGGATTGACTATAAGACTATTGAACAGACGGCTGATGAGCTGGCARAGATAAGGGCTGTTGCGCGCTTCRGAAAGAAGCTTGGMGAGACTTCGAATCCGGCAAAGGAAGTAGAGACTAAAGATGACAAGGAGTCTGCGGTTGACAAAGGTAAAGGAGAAGTTGGTGTGGAGGTAGAGGATGTGCCGTCAGATTCGGCTTGAGGGGACTTCCCGGACGCGACAGAGTTGTGGAGGATAGTCAATCGATATAAGACTGCCGATGTAAATCAATGGAAGAAGGGAACATTRAATGGGGATTATCAGCAAGCGGTCCTTTCTTTKATAGTGCGTGGKGAAATATCTTGGGCGAMGAAGTTGKWGAGTTATTTCAATGTGATTTGCGATGATGGAGTTGACTTGGTCAAGTGTAGCGGTCCTCTCGTCTATGTGTTAGTTTCACCATGGGCWAGGCATATGTATGTGGGTGSGACAGCCAGATCACTGGATGTACGATGGAGGGAGCATCTGTTTAGAGTCGGTAATCAGGATGTGATTGAGTCTGGGCRGCGCAACCAGCGGTTGTATAACTGGTTGCAGAGATGTTGCGTTCAGAAGTACGTCGCGTTACGTCTGGTGAGATGTTCGGAGGAGGATTTGTTTGAATTGGAAAAAWTTATAATTAGATTAATCTCACCGTACCTGAACAGTCGGGACAGACCGAGAAAGCACTCACGGAGGAGGGYGGGAAAGCGTGAGCGACGAAGAAAGGAGAGGGTGGCTGATAAGTCCAAGGAAAGTATCRGGGTAAATCGAACACACCTGACTTTTACTAYTGCAGATSGTTATGCTACGGTAAGCCTYYTTAARATCTTAAATAAGTGTCGTGAGATGGKGTCAAYTGGTGYGGTGATGGAATGCAAGGGTGGGTGTCTGTTGGTTAATCAATGGAAATTGGTGAAAAGATGTTATGGTTCTTCGGAGGTAGTGACACGTTTTGGCCGGGCACAGTTGAGAAGGGCGAAGGGATGGTTGGTAGACGGGATGAGGGTGGAATTTGCGTCGATTATATCGTTTTGCTYATYGCTTTCTGCGTTCAAACCGACGCTTGTTAAGTTCTTGAGTCAACYGCAATCGYGGAAAGAGTTACATGGATGGGATTTCGAGAGGCTCGTATGGATGTATAGCGCTGTGCGATCGTTCTCGGAGAAACGRACCAGATATACATCGAGATGCATTCTTTCTGKGGTGATACGTYGAAGGTTTGGACTAAATGTGAGAGAGCGGATGATGGTGAAGGTAACTTACGATGAGACGTTGAGTAAAGCTGGGATTAGGAAGGTGTGTGCGCTGCTTGTGGAGAAACTGGAAATTTTCGTTGCATGAAAATGGATGCTGGTTCGGCGATTGAGAGTTGTGTGGAAAGAATAGAAGCATCGGCGATATTCTTTATAATTTCAGGACGGTGTCGCGAGAGGAGGAGGTGGCATGTATGTGTGAAAGTTCGGATGAGCGGTTCCCGTGCAAGAATGAACACGTCTGTAATAGCATGAGTGAATTGGAGTTTGTACCGGTTTGGCTCAAGAATGCACGGAATATCCCACGGCCAGCAGGAAGGCATGTTAGAGGGTCGCTGAAGAAGCAGCTGCTGGCGGCTTTTGGAAACATTGTGTGTATGGCTAAGGTTACTACGATGGACTTTGAAACGATGTTATCGCATGAATTGCTTAATTCTTGCTTCAATGGTGTTGCATGTGAGAAGGAAAGGGCTTGTAACACGCTTGAGATGGAAGTTTGGCGAAAGAGACTTGATGGTTTAGTCAGATGCCCGCTGGATCAGAGAAACAAGAGGGTTGGAAGACACACAGATTGGGTGGAAGAAGGTTGGTTTCGACATCATTATCCGATTTGTGCAGTTTGATTTGGACTGTACATATGTGTCTGCATGTGGAGTGATGTTAAAGCAATGCCTTGGCATACCGATGGGTAAGGCTTCGAGCCCGGCCCTTGCTTGCTTGTTGTGTGCGTGGGCTGAATTCTCTTTCCTCAACTCTTTGGGTAGTATGCGGGCATTAACCTATGGAATGAGGATTGTCGACAACGTCACGATATGCGTCCGCTACGACACATTGAGGCAGGACACCAAGAAGAAAGCAGAGGAAGGACACTGTTGGGGATGGAGGGTGCCTTTTTGCTTTCTCTGAAGATAGAACTTAGGATAAGGAACTTCCCGGATTATTATTTTGACTCTGCTTTGACGGCTTTCTCCAACAAGTTCGGCGGTATGTGGGATGGTTGGGTGGATTGCCTCACGGGTTGGGAAGTTGGTGGGAAGAAGCACAACACGCGCAGTGGAAAGCTGTGCAGTAGCGTAGCATAGTAGGTAACGAGCTCTGACTCTGGGTCTTTTTCGTCTTAACTTCTCTCTCTACTTCCTACCTCCTTTCTCGTCTATAGCATGCTAAGTCTTGAAAGTTTCTGCTCCTATTTCTTGTCTTTGAGTATTTCTGTCTCCTCCTTTTGGCTCTCCCTCATGCTAAGATTTGAGGTATGGCAAGTTAAATCAGATGTGATGGCCAGATATATGTTTTCGGTCTGTGTGTTGTGGTTGAAAAATGACGCGGGTATGTGACGGGGGTAAGATAGGACGGTGTTGTCTCTTGGTATGAAGGCTTTATCTTTCTGTTTTTAGTTGGCACGGTTAAACGCTGTTACTGAGTCTTCTCAGAGGGTAAAGACGGGGTGGCATTATTTCTTTACCCGGTACCCCTTGTCGGAGGGTTGTGTATGATTTGTTTTTTTGGCCTATCTTGTAAAGAGGCTGTCTTTTCTGGGGTCTTCTTGGTACTTTTGTTCTGAGCCCGGATAGTTTCTGGTACTCTGTGGTAAATGGGCCTGGTGGTATCAGGGCTGTTTTTGAGTGTGGGTGTCTCTGTTTGTCGCTCCAGCGTCAGGAATTGTTTCTCTCGTACGTAAGCTTAGCAATAGAAGTCTCTGGAGAATTTCACGTGTGTAGGCAAGTTAGTGCAGGGCTACTTAAGGAAGAAGCAACGATCAGTTAGTCCTCCTCAACTTGCGATACCTGACCCCTGATGAGGGCTCGTTGGCGACCAGCCGAAACGCGGCGTAGGGTCACGCTATTGTTACCGGGTGATTAGTAGATTCATGGTAGGCTAAGTACTGACTTTGTCAGGAAATTGCCGACCATTTTGGCACGAAGCCGGTGACGTGATGGGTGATGTTTAATGATGATTTCTGACCCATCAAGGGGGTCGCGTTCGGGAGAGCTACTGTGTTGACTTCTCGACTTTTCTTCCTTCTCCCCCCTTTCTCTCTGGTTGCTGTTTTCTTGAGCTTCTCTTGTGATGATGACATGCATCTGCTTGTGTGGTCAGACGAAATGAGCATTGTATTGTGCTAATTGTTATTCAATTACCACGTGGCAGCCCAAGTGGTCGGCGTCGAGGTGCGATCAGGGTCGCGCGGGGTCCAGCTAGGACCCCGTACCTTCAAATCAGAAAAAAAAAAAAAAAAAAAAAGTATATTTGTGTTTAAAAAAATAATATAAAAAAATATTTGGGGGTTGATTGATTGATTGATTGATTGATTGGTTGGTTGATTGATTGATTGATTGATTGATTGATTGATTGATTGATTGGCTGGTGGGGGAGGGGTCCTCCCTCCACTCCCCGGCGTGTGCGCACCTCTCTCTCTCTCTC
>BFEA01001006.1:203587-213887 GCA_003427395.1 Chara braunii
CTCTCTCTCTCGTCTATGTATGTATATACTCGGATACTGGAACAAATCTGCTCGACATTATTCATCAACGAGACTGGATTACTCGAGTTGCTTTGTCATTGAGCCATTGGACTATTGCTGCACGAGCRCGGATGCTCGTGCGTTGCTGCGAACAGTATCTGGATGTTCAATGAGTGTTATCTTGCCTGGGTTCATTGCAGATTGGTATCAGAGCAGTTCTTCCGTACACTTGTAAGGAGGAGTATTGCGCGCACGTGCGCGCGCTGAACTTACATCACGACGACAATCAAGATCACGAAGGTGATCACGACCTTGATCATCACGACGTCGACCGCGACCACGATCCCGAAGAACGTGATCAAGTGGATGATCGTCACGAACACGACCGCAATCACGACGAACGTGATCACGGAAGACACGATCACGAACATGATCTTGAAGCTTGACAAGAACATTGTGACGAAGATCACAACGACGACGAAGATCACAACGATGACGAGGATCATCACGACGACGAAGAGCATATGACGACGAAGTTCCATCGGGCCGAACGCACGTGCCCGATCAAGACCGACGCGCGCTGGCTGATGTGGCAGAGGGAAGCGGGAAATGAAGTATTGAACCGCAATTTTTTTTATTTTTTTTTTATCGCGCGCGATTGTCTAGACACGACACACTCATTCCCCTTGAAGAAGCTGTGCTTGTCGGTACAGAAGATGATGATGATGATGCTTTGAAGACAAAGACGATCTTGCTGACGTAGCAGAATTGTATCAAATTGGCGAGACCTTGAGCAGGGACCTTGATTGCTGACGTGGAAGGGGGGATACTGGCTTGTTGTTGTTTCCCTGCTGACGCGGCTTAATTGAAGTTGTATCTGGGGGCCAGATTGGCTGACGTGGCACCCCCCTCTTGATTGATTGATCACTTGATGCTGACGTGGCAAGTGTTGTGTGCTTGCTGAGTTGGCATTACCGGGGTGTTACGTGATTGGCACGTGTGTGCCTGGGTGGAAGGATCATTCTGACGACAGAGGCGGTACAGCTAATTGAATAGCTGTAGTGCCAGCTGTCGCAACAGGGTGATTGTTGCTTTGATCAGGACAGACACAGGGGATTATTGATGCTCACATATTGATTGCTGTTGATGTTGGCTTGTTTTCCCTGTGTCGTTTGTTTGTCATGTGCTGGCATACTCACCTGTGTGTATCTGGTCACTGTGTCCGGATCGGTACCTGCAAAAGCACGTCATCACATTGAGTTAGATAAATAAGAACAGCGAAGAAAAAAAAAAAGAAAAATAATTGAAAAATATTYTGCAGTTATTTTGCTGTAATTGATCTTGCTGTATTYTGCGYCGTGGAATTAATTATTGCTATTATTTGTTTATTGTGCGRTAGATCCCCCACATCGAAATGTCTCAGGAAGAGACTGTTCAGACCCCAGCTGAGGGCCAGAGTGTTGAGCARCTCCCTGACCCTCGTACCAGGGCCCAGGTAGAGCAGAGACGACAACAGTTGTCTGGCCGGCTCAACCTTCTGGCCACCGAGCTGCACAATGCCGGTGCAGATGCTGAGTCACATGTGCGGGCCCAGTTTGATCTGCGGAAAGCCCAGGCAGACCTGGATGCAGCTCAGACTGGCACCGACCTATTGAAGGTACAGGAGTTCATTATCCAGTGCCGTAAAGCACTGGATGTGYTMATCTGTCAGCAGTTTGACGACATTGCGAATGRCAGAAATGCCAAAAATGATGTGGTGGYCACAGAGCAGACAATTGATGAGAATATTCGCCAGCTGGAAGAAGCTCTTGAAAAAGAGAAAACCCGCAAGGCAGAAATGATAAAGAAAAAAGAGCAAGATAAACAGCAAGCAAAACGAGAACAAGAAGTCAGACAGCATGTGGTAACTGTGGCAGGGGAAGAGCAGGTTGTGGCGCTGAACCAATTGGTTGAGTACGTTGCTCACTTGGAGACAAGGCTCAACCATTTTGAAGCAAAGATTGAAGAATTGACCGTGGGTCTGACTATTGTGACTAACCTAGTGAAGGGAAAGGAAAAAGAGGTTCAGAAGGAACAACCTAAGAAGAAACTGATGAGTGATGCAATGAAAGATCTTCGGGTGGAGGTAAAGAAAGGAGAATCGTCTTCACCACCACCTCCACCGAGTCCACCACCCAGTCCAGGTGGCAAGAAGGATAAGGAGGAGAAACCTGAGAAACCCAAGAAGAAAGAGAAGGTAAAGATGAAATTGCCTTTCACGTTCAGCAACAAAAAGGATGAAAATTTGTTGCTGTGGATTGCAGAAATAGAGACCTACGTCGGGACGACCCCAGTTGAAGAAGAGTCACAGGTCGCCTTCTCCACGTCGTGCCTTGGAGGGGAGGCGAAAGAGTGGGTCCTGGCCGAAGCCAACGCGGCAGGATTCGACGACATCGGTAAGTGGGCCGGTACGATGACCCTGAAACAGTTCCTGGACAAGATCCAGGAACGTTTTCTTGACAAGAGAACTGCCGATAAGGCCTTCGATCAGCTCACTACCGTAGGTCTAAAACATTGGACGTCTGTGGAGGCGTTGTCCCGTGAGGTCGACCGATTGCTGCAAGTACCGGGCTTAAATCTGCAGGATGATCAGGTCCTGTATATTTATGTCCGGGCCTTACCTGAACCCATACGAAGTCAGTTAGTGGCCAAGTCAAAGTCAGGTAAGTACAAGTACCGATAGTTTTGTGATCTGGCTCTCCAAAGAGAGCAAATGACTTCTCAAGTTAAGCAGTCATATGCATCTGTGGTAAGATCTGGTGATAATGCAGGTACATGTGCAAGATACAGTAAGCGAGTCCTTTGGCGCCAAAAGCGTCAGGACCACATGCTTGTCGTCTTTGACGACGACACAGTGGAGAAGCTACCGTTAGATGAAGAAGGAGTTCCTAGCAGCAGTGAGTCCGGAAAGGGGGACATCACTGCTGCTGTGGTCAACAAAGGAGGACCACGAAGTCCGTATAGAGGGAGGAAACCTCGCTCGTTTCCTGCGCACCCAGGTATCGCGGCATTCAAGCCGTGGGAGAAAATGGAGATTGACCAAAAGACCTGGCAGGATAGAATGGATAACGCGCAGTGTTTGAAGTGTGGAAAGGAGGGACACACCATTGCATGGTGTTCACTCATCCGACACCCAAAAGCGAGCCGCCAGTAGGAGTAGCATCTGCTCCTACTGAGTTGAAGAAGTCAGACGATGAGAAAGGTAAGGCGCCTACTAACCCTTTCACTTCTTCGACTCGCGTGGCAGAGGATGGTTGTTCTCCGGCCCATCATCCAGATCACCCTGAACCTGTCTTATGTTCCGTCTCTCTGGATGACTCCTTTGATGAGCTTGGTAATGAGTTGCTGGCATTACGATGCTCATGGGCAAAGAAAGCAAAGTCTAAGGGTGAACTATTACTCGCGGATATAGAGATCGCACACGAACGGACGGGTGCACTTTTAGACTTAGGATCTACACGATCCTACATTTCTGAGAGAGCTATTCGCAAGCTTCATCTTGGAATGAAGGTAAAGTGTTTAGCACGACCTATCACGTCTATTCTCGCTGATAAAAGCACGATCATTGTCTCTCATTATGTCGATCGTGTGAAATGTAAGTTCAGAACTAAAACTTGAAAGAAGATTGTGCGTGAAATATCCTTCCTAATTGAGAAGAATTTGCCTTTTGATATGATTCTGGGAATGGATTGGCACGAGGAAACCAACCCAGAAATCAAGTTCAAGGAAAAGGAAGTACGCCTGAAAAACGCACAATCCGAATTCGAGGACATCAAACTGTATCATAAGTCTGAATCTGACTCTACTCTGTCTTTCTGTTGTATGAGCTATCCAGCTTTTCGATCGATGGTCAGAAAGAAGTAATTGGATCAGGAGGTAATGATGGTGTTGGTAAAGGAAGTTGGTGAGTCTTCGACACCTTATCCTTCATCGATACAAAAACTCTTAGATGAGTATAAAGATCTATCTCAGGAACCTACTGGGATCACTGAGCGTGCTATCAAACACACTATCGAGATCATTCCTGGAAGTAAGACTCCCAAGGGCCCTATCTATCGAATGTCGCCTAGGGAACTCGAGGAATTGCGCAAGCAACTCCATAAATTAACTGACAAAGGATGAATTCGCCCTAGTTCCTCACCTTATGGAGCGCCTGTCTTATTTGTGACCAAAAAGGAAGGTGAGTTGCGTCTATGCATTGACTATAGAGGGTTGAACTCCGTCACTGTGAAAAACGTTGAACCCCTACCACGAATTGACGACTTGTTGGATCAGCTGCAGGGTTGTAAGTACTTCAGTAAGATTGATTTGAAGTCGGGGTACCACCAAATCAAGGTGGCGCCTGAAGATCAACACAAGACTGCTTTTCGAACCAGATATGGACACTACGAGTTTGTGGTCATGCCCTTTGGTTTGACGAATGCCCCTGCGACCTTCCAAAGGTCTATGAACGAATTGTTTCGACAATGGTTGGATCAGTTTGTAATTGTATATCTCGATGACATCCTAGTCTACAGCAAAACGCTGGAGGATCACGAGAAACACTTGCGTCTCGTTTTGGGTAAGTTACGCGAAGGTAATTTCAAACTTAACCCAAAGAAGTCTGAGTTTGCAAAACCTGAAGTGCTCTACTTAGGGCATACAGTCAATGAAAAGGAACTCAGACCGGAAGCGAAAAAAATTTCAGCGGTTAGAGATTGGCCACAACCAAAGTCCATCACTGAGTTGAGATCCTTCCTTGGGTTAGCTAGTTATTATAGGAAGTTTGTTAGGAACTTCTCCTTAGTTGCTGCTCCCATGAGAAGACTCCTGAAGAAAGGAACCATATGGTTGTGGGACAAGGACCGTGAGTCATCAATGAAGAAGTTAAAATATGCACTGACTCACTACCCTGTTCTGAAAATCGATGATCCATCTCTTCCCTTTATTGTGACCACTGACGCAAGTCAGTATGGAATTAGCGCAGTTCTACAGCAGGATGATGGTAAGGGTTACATACCTATTGAGTTCATGTCTGCCAGACTTCCTACTCAGAAAGTCGCTGACTTCACTTACGAAAGGGAATTATATGCACTTGTCTGTGCACTGAAATCCTGGAAACACTACTTGTTAGGGAGGCACTTCACTGTCTACTCAGATCACTCGAGACTTAAGTGGATAAAAACTCAACCAAGACTCTCTGACAAACTAGTACGATGGTCTGCTTTCCTCGACACCTTTGACTTTGAGTTGAAGACAATCAAAGGTAAGTCTAACGTTGTGGCAGATGCATTGTCTAGGAGAAGTGATTTCTTTGGAACCATTGTCTCTTACTTGGATATTGGAAATGATGTACAGGAACAGATTCGACAAGGTTATGCTAATGACCCTATCTGGAAACCCATTATTAACCTTGTCACTAAGGATCCTGCCCTGCTACCCAAGTACAAGATGACAAATGGATCGCTTTTCTTGATAGACGAAACTGAACAAAGGTTGTGTATTCCTCACAAAGAAGAGATTAAAAGTCTGCTGATTGGGGAATGCCATGACTTTGCAGGACATTTTGGTTTCAAGAAAACTTATTCAGACGTAAGAGAACGCTTCGATTGGAAAGGATTAAAGGAAGATGTACTAACGTATGTGCGTACTTGTCTGGTATGTCATAGAAACAAACCACCACATGAGAACCCTCTGGGTCTACTAAGGCCCCTACCGATTCCTAGCGAACCAAGTGAGTCTATCTCCATAGACTTCATGAGTTTCGTCAAGAGTCGAAATGGCAACAGTCAAGTGATGGTTGTAGTTGATCGTTTCTCTAAGTATGCAATGTTTATTCCTTTGCCTGCTGAAGCGAAAAATGAGTTTGTGATCCAGAAGTTTTAGATGCAATGGGTAACTGAGTATGGATTTCCATTGTCTATCGTATCTGAGAGGGATGTGAGGTTCACAAGTATGCCATGGCAAAAGCTGATGGAGGCATACGACACTCGTTTAACCATGTCGTCAGGACGCCATCCTGAAACAAATGGGCAAAGCGAGCAAATGAACCGCTTGTGCCAACAGCTCTTGCGCATGTATGTCAGGCCCGATCAGATTGATTGGGACGAGAGCTTACCAAAAATAGCTAGTGCATACAACAGCAGCGTCCACACTGCAACCAGACGCACTCCTAACACACTACATAAAGGATGGAAGCCGTGACGTCCCATTGATGTATTAACCATGGACTAATTTTTATGGCTACCGCCAGGAACCCGTGAATATGCAGTTCTGTTCCAGGAAGACATCCAGAAAGTTAAGGAGAACCTAAAGAAAGCACAAGAATAGATGATTAACCAGGCCAACAAACATCGAAGACCTGCTAACTTTCAAGTAGGTGACATGGTTTGGGTAAAGTCTAATGAGTTCTCCTTGGAAGAAGATGTTTCACAGAAATTGCTGCCTATCTTCTTTGGGCCCTGAGAAGTTCTCGAAGTAATTGGAGATGCAGAGGGACCATCCTACAAAATTGATATTCCCCCGCATCTCAAAACCTAATGTGTATTCCATGCCTCTAAGTTGCTACCGTATGTGGACGGAGATGAGTTTCCTAACAGGCCTTCTATGATTCCACCTTCGATGGACGGAAGTTATGAAGTAGATCGGATTGTAGACCATGGGTTCTTCTCCAGCGGAAGGCGTGGACGACCGCAGAAGCAGTTCAAGGTAAGATTTAAGACTCAAAAACCATCCGAGGATCGGTGGTTCAGCAAACAACAGCTCCTTGAAATTGCTCCTGACATTGTCTCTGCATATGAGCGTGGGTTGAAAGGTTAATTATTTCTGCGATGGAACTCGAAATTGGGTCGGCAGGAATGCAGTAACCCGCACTCTGCAGAGGCCGGGCTGTGTGACCACGCACTGCCCAGCCCAGCCCAGCGTTTGGCCAGTGAGACCCAGCGCTGGACTGGGGAAATTCAAAGGTCAAAGTTAACTGTCGGGTCGCAGGTACCATACCCAAGTCCACGAACAGATACACACATGTGTTGTATGCAGGTACCGGGCCAAGACATCGGACCAAGGGATAAACAGTTGCAGACCGATCCAGGTCGTCGCCGCATCAAGATCTTGACGGCACAGGACCACTGCAGCGGGGCATTGACCCCAAGTCAACGCTACTTAAGGTTGACTTATGGCTTTGACATCATTCATTCTGTCGCGAGTCAAGGATGACTCTACTTTGACGCGAGGCTGGCTTGTGAGGTGCTGGCTAATTGCTAGCTGGACGCTGGCGTTCCTAAGCGGCGACACGCTGCTTGCTTGCTGGCATGGGGGTGGCTTGCTCTTGTCTACAAGGTGCTGACGTGGCTGCGTCACGTGTCGTTGCTGATGTGGCTGCTGCCACGTAGGGTGTTGGTGATGTGGCTGTACCACGTGTTCATTCGCTGTTCAGGTTATCGTCGTCCGGAAGGAGGTCAGGGACTGTGGGGTTGAGATGACACGTTCCTGCTTATTGAGATGACATTGCTGCTTTGTTGATGAAGAGAATGCTGATGTGCTACGTGGCACCTTGAGGAACTCAGATCTGTATCTGGATTGACGCTGCTGGAGAGGGGGCGACTCTGATTGGCCCGAAGGAGAAGTGGGCAACTTCTCTTCCACCCTCAAGTCTTTTCTTCCCCCTCTCTCTCTCTCGTCTATGTATGTATATACTCGGATACTGGAACAGATCTGCTCGACATTATTCATCAACAAGACTGGATTACTCGAGTTGCTTTGTCATTGAGCCATTGGACTATTGCTGCACGAGCGCTGATGCTCGTGCGTTGCTGCGAACAGTATCTGGATGTTCAATGAGTGTTATCTTGCCTGGGTTCATTGCACTTTGACTTCTTTTGTTTTTTTCTCGTTAAAAAAAAAAAAAAACAACACTCAGGTCAATGTCATTCCTCCTGTCTTCTCCTCCACCCCCCTGCCCCCCCTCCGAAATCGCACTTTTATTAACACAGCCCATTGCCCAAGGCAAATTACATCATCAGGATAGTCAACAACAAGGACGCAGGGTTGTCCTGCCCCTCCAGGAGCTCAGATCCCTGTCCCTGCGTGCACAGTCGTCACACTCGTTACCCGATCGCAGCACCAGCCCTGCCAAAACAAAGTGTCTACTCTCATCTGTAACCTCCCTACCTACACTCTTAACGCAAACAAATCAAAACTACCAATTCCAAACAAATCAAAACTACCAATTCCAAATAGACGAAATTCTAACAAGCCACATAAAAAAGTGAAAATACAAATCTTAACACAAATGGAATTAAAAATACCAACCTATTCCAAATAGACAGAAAAATCCTAACACGCCACAAAAGTTATAAAAGCCATAAAAACTACCTACATAGATGCTAATTGCAACCAAGCAGGTAAATAAACAATAGAACCCGACTCAATACGCAAGTCTGTCGAGGGTATCTAAGCTCTCCAACACAGCTTCCAACACAAGGTTGTCACGGGCATCCAAGTATTTTCCACTTCGGCACCCTGCAACGAACCAAATGCCGGCAACAGAACAAATTAGGGTCGCCCACCTATCATAAATTAAAGGGTTAATAGCAAAAATATTGCTGTTTCGAAGTTTGGCAGCAAAAAGGTCGTCCGTTCGAAGTTTCCTTTGCAAAAATAGATGTTTCGTTGCAGCTTTTCCTTTGCAAAAATAGATGTTTCGTTGCAGCTTTATGGGGTTCCCATAGTTTGGGTCTCGCTTCACTCTTGTAGACTCTCGAAGATTTTCAACAGTGAATCTAGAGCTGTCAGACTCTAGAAACGACTGAAAAAGAGAACATCGCTCCACTTACTCTAGAAGGTCAAACTCAAGAAAGCCTCTCGGATGTCAGACCGCTCTTTGAGAGAGCTACACGACATGGCCAGCACGCTGTTGTACGCCCAGACTCCAGGTGCACTCCATAAAAATGCTCGACTTTCGAAGGCCCTGGATGCCTCCCTTGAAATTCCCGCCGCTGCAGGCGGGAGCTCTCGAATCGTCAAGAGTGCCACGGGAAAGGAGGTTCTGACAACTCAAGAAATGCATTTTCGTGAGTGTCTTTCATGAGGTAGTGGAGCGACGACGGATTCTCTCCATTTTCGTGAGTAGATACTGACAGCTCAAGAACCCGAATTCCAGGGACTCAGGGAGCGAGACCCTTTGCCAACAAAAATACCGCGTTTTGCCCAGTTTCACAGCAAAGGACCCCTAGGCGTCTGGCCTCAGGGACTCAGGGACTCAACATTTTTTTTTTTTTTTTTTTTTCTCGGGCATGGCAGACGCATCTGGGCGTGCCCACGGCCGAGATACCTGGGCCACGGCCGGGAAAAAAAAAAAGAACAACAAGAAAAAACAAGAAACGTGGCCGAGTGGGCACGACCGAGATGCCTCGGCCACGCCCGGAGGAAGAAAAAAGAAGAAAAAAAAGGAGAAAAGCTGAGTGCCTGAGGTCGGAACGCTGAGTCCCTGAGTCAATGAGACCAGGGGCCTAGGGGTCCTTTGCTGTGAAACTTCACGAAATGCGGTATTTTTGCTGGCAAACTACGGGAACACGATAAAGTTGCAACGAAACATTTATTTTTGCAAACGAACGGAAGACATTTTTGTTGCCAAACTTCGAAACAGCAATATTTTTGACATTAACCCTAAATTGAATGTGTTTGGAGTTACTTCTGAAAGCCCTCAAAACTTTTCGAGATTCCAGAGTGGTGTGGCGAGGCCCTTCGTGGAGCAAGACCCAGTATCAGCTGTTCCTCTGCCTCCGGCGGCGGCCGTGGCCACTGTTCCACCATCTGTCGCAACTGCTGCCTTTGTGTTCAGCATACATCATTCCTGAGGTTGCTTCGCAGCGAAAATCATAAGTGCTTTTTCATCTGAGGATTGTGCACCGTCTTCGCTTCTGATCTGCGCGCATAAACATGACTATGGCCGGTGGATTGGGTTTTCTGTGCGACAGTCTGACTTGTTGCAGGACGCTGATTTTTTCCTCGTGCACGCGGCATCATCTCCCTGAGGTAAGCAACACTCTATGGATTGTTTTTTCACTCTATGGATTGTTTTTTCACTAGTTTGAAGCACAGTGATATTCTAGAGTTTCCCTGGACCTCTTTCTCTCTCTCTCTCTCTCTCTCTCTCTCTCTCTCTCTCTCTCTGTGGCACACGCACACACACAAGCGGACCCTCTCTCTCTCTCTCTCTCTCTCTCTCTCTCTCTCTCTCTCTCTCTCTCTCTCTATGTGGCACACACACACAAAAACGCAC
>BFEA01001007.1:0-12748 GCA_003427395.1 Chara braunii
GAGATGCGCTGGAGGGAGGAAGAAGCCTATACGCTGGAAGTGATGCAGCCATAGCTGCCCAACGAGTTAGCATTAGTAGTAGAGGGTTAGTATGTAGCTATGAGTAGTATTCAGAGTAGATCCTCATGAGTGAAGGGTGTGTATGCATCGTAGGAGGAAGGGACTGAGGCAGAGAGTGTTCATTCAAGGCTTGGTTATGGAAGATACTTACCTGAGTTGGCTGTGAACTGCAGAGGTGGCGCTGAYGAGTAGTGACCACGTTGATGACTTGGAGACAATCTGCAGATGTAGCGCTGATGCTTGGAAAGCCATATTGATGAGTTGACAAGGGATCTGTGTTGCGCTGATGARCGCTGGACTCAGGGAAACTTTGAAACACTTTGTAATCATATTTCTGATAATATAAGCTGTGAAACTCGGTCCTCTTCTCCTCTACCTTTGTCTATGACTTGAGACTATCGATCATTGTGTGTGAGAACGATGCATAACATGTACACACTTGCGTGAGTTGGTCCCCAGGACCCATTATCAAGAAGTATTAATTCATTATTAATCATTAATTTTGATTATTAATTCGTTATTATTTTCTTATTACGAATTTTGGAGTTGTTTTTCGGGGAAAATTATATTTTTCCGTTCGATTAGGTGTCTTAAGTCCATCATTGACAGGGTCTGTATGGGAATTGCCTGATCTATCTTACCCTTGTACCCACCCTCTCTCTCTCACTGTTCTGCGACCATTCGGACTAGCCAGCCTTCAACAGCAGTACACTGATGCTAGCAGGGCAAGCCACCGAACAGCAGCCACGACGCAGCAGGAGGATCGCAGATAGCCAACAGCAACAGCAACCTGCAGTTCGACAGCAGCCACAGACCAGCACTCAGATGGCGAACACGCCGAATAGCGGGACGTCATCCGAGACGTCGACATCCAGCAATGCCGAACCATTGCCGGTCTGTCCTGCTCAAGGGCCAAATGAGCCCATCGCGGACTACATTCAGAGAGTGCAGACCTATACGGTCGCACTAACCCTTGCCTAGGAACGGCAAGATGCTGCCGAAGCAGACAAAACAAGGCTAGCAGCAGAAGCTGCAGCCCACGCCCAACAACAAGCTGAGGCGGCGCAGTTGGCGACCGACCAGCTCAACGCCGACAGTGCCGAGCTTCTGATCTCTCAACAAGATCAGTGGACAGCGGTACTCAACGGGATGCGTTATGTCCCCGTAGCAGGCGCCGAGCCAACGGCAGTACAATAGGAGAGACAAGACCTGGCAGACATTCTACTCAACACAATGTGTGCCGTCATCTGGAAGAGCACCATGGGGGAACTTCATTCCTGATCTACGAATCAGCTCCAAAGCGATCTCACCCATAACGTGAAGACGCTTGCAGCAGCTGTTAAGGTCGTGGACTCTCAGCTGAAACAGATGGACGCCCGCATTGCTACTCTGGAGGCAAGGCCTTCCCAAGCAGCGCCAGGATGCACGACAAACACGGCGAAGCAGCTCAACGGGCGCATCGACCATGTCGTCAATCTCATCGGCGACCTAGGAGCTTTCACTGGTACGGACACGATCAGCAGCACGGTGGCCGCCATCAAGACGAACATCACCAAGCTGCAGACAAGACCGGACGCCGCTACAAAGAACTACAAGATGCCGCACTTCAACATCAGCAAGTTCGACAGCTACAACAAGACAGACGCCTTGACATGGTGGCAAGGCTTCCTCACGGAAGCATCCTGCCGCATGGTCCGACTGAAGACATGTTGAAGGCGCTCTACCTGCAACTGATCGGAGGAGCACAGGCATGGATGAACCACCTCGCGGCCACCAAGCAATGCACCATCGCCGAACTCCACACGCACATTACGTAGAAGGAGTTCGAGCAACTATGGTTCACTCGATTCATGGTCCGCAACGTCGTGAAGGCGGCCATGAACGAGGTGTACACCAGCTCACAAGGAAGCATGCCAACTCGAGAGTGGACAATCAAGTGGCCGAAGATAGTGACCACGCCAGGCTTCGATTTGAGTTTTCCTAACCAACGATCCGAGTTTTTCTCGCGATCGTGCGCAGGACTGCGGTCGGCACTCGGCAACGAGTACGACTATGCCTCATTCCAGGCTATTCTGGATCATGCGAACCTAGTCATCCAGACGGACGACAAGGCCGCTAACGAGAAACAGTCCCAACCGCACTATGTGGCTAAGAAGGGCTATCAACGACCGACACATAACAATGCCGTGATTCCTGATGAATCGGTCGATCTCCACGCTGCAGCAGCATCCTCGGGTGATGGAGGAGTTCTTGCAGCGCTCCCGCCGAAGCATCCCAAGAGAGTTCGGAAGAACAAGGCGACAGACGCGGCGACATCGACAGGAACTCGGCAACAACCATGGACGCTTTACAAGATAACCAAAGAAGTATATGACCTTCGTCAACGGTTTGGATATTTCCTTTGGTGCAATGGTGTCACTCACTTGACCGCACAATGCCCCGAAAAGGGCAAGGCACGTGTACCCCGTCCAGCGAACTCGGGAAACTGAGTTGCGCAAGGAGAGAGGCGACTTCTCTCCTCACTCCGCCGGAAGCGGCTGCCTTGCTAGCAATTGATGTCACTACGGGGGAGCATGCGTTAGTCGCTGATTCTCGTGCTACRTACGAGGATTATGCCGCCCAGCTGGTACCACTACTAGACCAGCCGAGCCACGTGCACTTAGATTGCGTATGCGCAGCCTGTACACCGTCGGCAAGTGATCCGGTCAGCTCGCCACTGATTTTCGAGGACTCGACGGCGTGGTCAAGACTTGAGGAGCTTGACCCGCTCACGAAAGAGGACTTCGCTTGGATGCCTCTACCCTCAACCGGGACCTTGCCAAGGCCGCATTGCAACGCCTTAATGGCAAATCTACGCTCCTATTTGCACACTACAGTACCAGCTCCGTTGACGGACGACGAGGTAGCGGTTGTCGATCTCCGCTCCTATCTTGCGAAGATTGACCGCGAGTACGCAACCCAAAGGTACGCCGAAACCGACGCWCCTTTGCTCTATATCCGCATTCAAATCGGGAAGGCAACCTGTAGTGCCTTGATTGATTGCGGAGCGTCTCGCAACTTTATGAGCCAAGCCTTTATGGCCCTCGCGTTCGAAGGAAGACGCAACCTACGCAAGTTACACTCGCGGACGGCCGCAGGCAAAAGTCTATTGACCGATGCGTCGACGGCGTTCCGGTATACTTCGCGCCACTTGCGTCCGAGCCGGTGTCTTTTGACATCCTCGACACCAAGTTCGACATGATTCTAGTCATGTCTTGGTTGCGTMGCGCCGATCATCTAGTGAACTTCCATGACCGGACCGTTCACATCCGTGATTGGAACGGAGTGTTAGTCCCATGTACGGTCGCGACCCCTCACACTTCGATTGCTTGTCACATGGTTTCCGTTGCGAGAATTCGCGACGCCATAGCACGGAATGACGTCGAGGAGATGGGCCTTGTATTCTTGCATGCTCTCCCCTCGCCGGATGGACCAGCCGTGTCACCGCCGAACCCACGCATTTCTCACCTCTTGGATGAGTATAGAGACGTATTTGAGGCTCCCACCGGAACTGTTCCGGATCGGCCCATACGTCACGGGGCTGGTGCCGTCCCTCCGCGTGGATGTATTTATCGCATTTTGGCCTCACCAATGCCCCCACGACTTTCCAAGCAGCTATGACTACGGAGTTTCGCGACTTGCTCGATCGCAGCGTCCTCATCTACCTCGATGACATCTTGGTTTACAGCAGGACGTTGGACGAGCATATCGTACACCGTCGCGCTGTTTTGGATCGTTTGGGACTGGCCAAGTACAAAGCGAATCTCTACAAGTGCGAGTTCGCCAAGCAGGAGCTTGAGTACTTGGGTCACTATGTCACGCCGAAAGGCATTCGTCCCTTAGCGGACAAGATCCAAGCCATCGTGGATCGGCCGAAACCCCGTTGCACGACGAATGTACGCTCTTTCATGGGTTTGGCTGGATATTATCAGCGATTCGTCGAGTCATACTCGAAAGTGGCCGCYCCTTTGTCGAGACTTCAGTCCCCGAAGTTGCCCTTCAAGTTCGACGACGCAGCCCGTGGCGCGTTCCCTATGTTGAAGGCAGCGATGCAAGCCGCACCTGCCCTCCATATATACGACCCCACCCTTCCTACCCAAGTGATTACGGACGCTTCGGGATACGGTATTGGTGCGGTGTTGGAACAGTGTCACGAGGACGGTTGGCATCCGGTCGAGTATTTCTCCCAAAAGGTGCCTCCCGTCAACACTCTAGACGACGCTAGGAAGAAAGAGCTACTCACATTTGTCACCGTTCTCAAACGGTGGAGCCACTTTCTTCTCGGCCGTCGACGTTTTAAATGGAATACGGACAACAATCCGTTGACCTTTTATAAAACGCAGGATACGGTCACTAGCACGATCGGTCGATGGATGTATTACATCAACCAGTTCGACTTTGACCCATGCCACATTCCCGATCCCGCCAATCGAGTTGCGGACGCCCTCTCACGACGGCCCGATTTTTGTGCCATTGTGACCACGACATTCAACCTCGATGTCGATCTGCAGCCGCATTTCATCAAAGGCTACAAGTCCGATCCGACTTACTCCACGCTCTACGCGGAGCTTTCATCGGATCACCCGCCGACTAGCCATTATCGGATTTCCGACGGATTCCTTCTCCTTCACACGAGAGGAAAGGACTTGTTAGTTGTGCCCCAAGATCGCATCTTACAGACTTGTCTTTTTGGCGAATTCCACGACACACGACTTTCGGCACACGTTGGCGTAAACCGCACATTAACACGCCTCCGCCAGCGTTTTCACTGGCCCGACGTCCTTCATGACGTCACGAGGTACATTGAGTCATGTGCAGTTTGCCACCGTAACAAGGGTCGATCTCGAGTCCCCTTCGGCGAATTGAAACCGTTACCGATTCCTCGGGCACTGCGCCTCTCCATTGCTATGGACGTGACAGGCCCGTTCCCCCGCGATCGCCTCGACCATTACGGTATTCTCACGGTCGTTGACCGTTTGAGCAAGTATGCTCGCTTCCTYCCTTGCAAGTATCATGCTGCAGCGCCTGAGCTCGCACGACTCTTGCACACCGGTCGGATTACCAACCAGGGTGTTCCGGAAGACATAGTGAGCGACCGAGATACTCGCTTCATGTCAACCTTCTGGACTTCCCTCATGGTTGAGTCCGGTACGACTATGAAGCCGAGCTCGGCTCGGCACCCACAGACGGATGGTTAGATGGAGCGAGCACACCAGACCGCTCAGATGATGTTGCGTACTCTCATCCGTCCCGACCAGAAAGATTGGGTTGACCGGCTTCCCGACATTGAGTTCGCCTATAACACGTCGGTGCACCCGGCTACATCATGGTGGAGAGAAAGCACGGATTTTCGCTGATCTCCTTCTGCCACAGGCCGCCGACATAGACGTCCCTTGCTATCCCGCTTCCGTACGGAAGTACCGGGACTTGCTGATCAAAGCCCGCGCGAATATGCAAAAGGCTCAAATCCGCATGCAGCAGCAAGCTAACCGACGTCGACTTTCATGTCCTTTCCGCGAGGGAGACCTTGTTTGGGTCCTCTCCGAGGAATTTGCGCTTGAGCAGGATGTTTCGCGCAAACTCCTTCCAAAATGGTTCGGACCATGGGAGGTCACTTCTGCCGTTGGAGACGACCCCGCAGGTCCTTCCTTTGTGGTCAACATTTCTCTGCACGTTCTAGTGCACCAGGTCTTCCACGCGTTGAAGCTGGCCATCTACACGCCACCTTTTGCCGACGAGTTTTCCGGCCGACGATCACAGGATCCGCCTTCTATGGACGGACATCAGGAAGTGGACCGAGTCATCACGCACCGCAAGTATGGCAACAAGCCAATGCAGTTCAAAGTCACATTCAAGCAATGTGCGCCTGGCGACACTTGGTGGATCTCTAGTGCAGACTTGCAGACTTCTGCACCCCTTATCTTCGCCGACTATGAGAAGCGACGCCTTGCCAAGGAAGCAGCTCGTCCCGTTCGACCCACCCCGGTATCGGACAGACAACTACGCCCTCGCAGGTAGCTCGGTCTTTTAAGAGGGGGAGTGTGTTACATCTTCGACGCCACACGGGTCCTACCGGACCCGACTTAGGGCCAGAGGGACACAGTAGGGCCTAAAGGCCCAGACTTGGGGTACAGCAGGCCGAAAGGCCGCATCTTTGGACCAGACCCGACGGGCAGGCCCAAACGACATTACCGTTTGGGCCTGGCGGCGCTCTTGAGGCTGCCGCCCGCCRGTGTKATCTGAACCGACGATCTCGACGGTTCAGGTCAYGGCCAGGCCTCGCAGCATTGAGGCCGGCCTCCTGTCCACCGGTACTAAAGACCGGTCCGGCCTCATTCTGAGGCATCGAACACTGGGACGCTGCTCGAGCGCCAGTCGTATCGGTTCRGCAGCAGGAGCAGCGCCAGCWCTATTCTTAGCGCAGCACGGAGCAGCAGCAGCAGCGCGAGCTAGCSCAGCAGCGGCAGTGAGCAAGGAGCGAGGCAGCAGCCACCAGCAGCACGGCGGCCATAGCCGCGACCTGCAGTTGGACTGCAGCACCGCCAGGTACCAGGAGGCGAGGGGGTCTTCTCCTCCCTCCACGGCCCCCGGCTCTCTCCTCCTCACCTCCTCCTCCTCTGCCATCTCTTCTCCTTCTTCTTCAGACTTCTTCTTCTTCTTCTTCTTCTTCTTCTTCTTCTTCTTCAGACTTCATCTTCTCCTTCTTCAGACTGGATACTTGATACTAGTTGGACAGAGATCAGTGTTGGACTTCGGTGGTAAGAGGCTGTGGTACTTACCGGTTTCGAGACTTGGAGATTGTTGGGGTTGATACTCGGCAGCATCACAGATTGGACACCGGTTACATTGGGACTCTGTACCTCCGATATTGGTGACTTATTTTCCACGACATTTGATCTTGTTCGATGACATTTTGGATTACCATATCGGTGACCTACTGGATTCTATCTCGGTGACATCTGGCGCTACCTACATCTCCCACCTCCTTCGTCTCTCCTCCCACCTTTCGTCTGTGTATGCGTGTACGGGGCCTGAGCATCTTCCAYGATTGGCTCAGACCCCACCATCTCACGATTGTTTGTGTGTGGAGTGATRTCTGTGTGAGTCARTCTATGTGAGTCAGTTTATTCATCAGACTTCCGCTGCATACATGCTCATCCTATATTGGTTGATCTTTGGTTCTGCCCCATACTCGTTGAAGTATTCACGAGTATGCAACACCGTGTCAGAGGGGCTGACAAACTGGCCCTCCGGGGACCAGTCTAATCCCGGTAACCTTTTTCTGCAACCGGTCCCATTGAGGCCTGGTGAATAAATCCGAAAAGATAATAGACAGAAGGAGAGGGACCGCTTTGAGGTCTCGTGGAAGGTCAGTATTCCAAGAGGCCCCAAGGTGCAGGATGATAGTCTAACGACTCCAGCCTTCTCTCTTGTATAATTTGGTCGAGCGGTGGTTTTCGTTTGGGTCCTGACTTCTGAGATGCAATCAGGTTCGGGGAACACTGGCGCATGCTCTAAACGGGTTGCAAGTGTGGTCGCATTAAAGGGGGCAGTGCGGGACTACGCTTCCACCCAGGACAACTTGCCGACCCCCGATAACTTCCACTACGACGCGAGAGCTGGTGGTGAAGTCCAGAATTCAACCTTTTCTAGAATGGGTGTCTAGATGGCTGCGCTGGTTATCGGATGATGTCAAAATTCCCTAACCCTTCATCATGTTATTAATTCTTTTTTTTTAGGAGAGAGGTCAGACGGCGCGACTTTCCCAAATCCACAAGCGCCTGGATATAAGCATGACCATATTAACTAGAAGGGCACCTAGGTAAATTGTGTGGCACAGGCTTGAATGTTACAGGTCAAAGTGTCCGGATACTTGCCTGGAGACAATATTAAGAAAAGGGAAATCTAGCCAGGAGTGTCAGCGCCAGATGGCTTGCATGGGGTCCCAAGTTCCGTCCAACATTTTCGACGCCACATTACTAGCAATAGCACTTGCCGAATTGGCTTTAGTTTTTTTTTTGTTTTTTTTTTTTTTGAATTGGCTTTAGTTAGCTTTTCGTTTTGCTGTTCTTCCATTGGCGCTGATGGGTATCAGCCTGGTCTGGAAGGGGGCTAAGCGCAGTGCAAATGAAAGGTCTCTGCAAAAAGGAAGGGGTGGCAAGACCCCTGTTTGCCGAGCAGTGTCCATATTCTTTTTCAGGGACCAGTAGGCCCCTGTTTGATTTTTTTCACATTCAGCAAATCTGCTCCGTCAATCGGGCAAGATTGATGGTGAAGATTTTCTCCGCAAGGTGCAAGCAAGGAAGTCGCCCCGGCAGTTTTCCTAGGGTATTTCAATTTGAAGGCCCTAGCAAAAGTACCGTGGTGAGTTCGTTCATGTTCACCCTCCTCCTCGCCGTGGTCGTCGGGCAGCTGTCGTCATCGTCGTCATTGTCCACCCATTTTCTTCGCCCTCCAGCCTATCACACTCCCTGCCAGGCCCCCATCACCGGCCATCAGCACCAAGAAGAAGTTGAGTTACTGTTGTTCTTCTTGTTTTCTTCTTCTCTTCCCCATCCTCCTCCAATTCATCCAGTTTTCTTCTTCTCCTCTGTTTCATCTGTTCTTATTCTTCTTCTTGCTACTGAGAGAGGGAGAAAGAGAGAGGGTGGAATGGCAACGCATCGCCCTCTACCTCCTTTCCATCCTTCCTCCATTGCCATCTACCTCCTCTCATCCCTTCTTCTTGTTCTTGCTAAAGAGATAAAGAGAGAGGGTGGAATCCACCTCTGCGCATCATCATCCACCTCCTCTGCGTATCCCCACCTATCTCCTCCCTTCGTCACCCCACCTCCTTCCCCTTATCACTCCTCCATTGGCATGTACCTCCGTGCCATCTCCTTCCTCCCTGCTCCCTCCCTCCTGCTCCTCCCTCCTCCCTCCAGCCATCTACCTCCCGCTATCTCTCTCCATCGCCATCTACCTCCCGCCCTCTATCTTTCTCAATCGCCATCTACCTACCACCATCTGCCTCCTCCTCCCTCCCTCCATGGGCGTCTACCTCCTCGGCATCTCCCTCCTCCCTTCCATTATCTCCCTCCTTTCTTCCACCAACTCCCTCCTCCCTCCTCCCTCTTCCCTCCAGCCATCTACCTCCCGCCATCTCTCTCCATCACCATCTACCTCCCACCCTCTATCTTTCTCCATCGCCATCTACCTACTGCCATCTGCCTCCTCCTCCCTCCCTTCATGGGCGTCTACCTCCTCAGCATCTCCCTCCTCCCTTCCACCATCGCCCTCCTCTCTTCCTTCATCTCCCTCCTCCGTCCTCCCCCTCCATGGGCATCTATGTCCTCAGCATCTCCGTCCTCCCTCCTGCCATCTCCCTCGATCACCTTTCTCTCACCATCTCTGTTTATCGCTATCTACCTCCCCACCATCTACCTCCCTCCATCTCCCTCTTGTTAGGGATTTGCCGAATTTGAGTCACTTCCCACTTGGTCGGTCATGAAACTGAATTGAAGACTAATTCGGGAAAATCACAATCTCCCAAAAAAAAAGAAGAAAAAAAAAGGTATTGAAGAGTCACACCAGCATACTTTATGAAAACGAAAAAAACGATATGCCCACTTGGGCGCCTGGCTTCCCTGAGCAGCCTACAACAATCGGTAATGAAAACCGTAAAGAGCCAGAACACCCAGTCGGTAGATTTGCCTGAGCCTACAGGGTCCTACTGGGCACTCGTCCGGATAATTTTCTAGATGTCTAGGTCCTACAGGGTCTATGCATCTACGCTGATTCTACGGACAATTTAATCCGACTCAAAAAAAGCTCTCCCTCCAACAACATTTACTTGTAGGTTCCAGGTTCACATCGGACTAGTAGCAGCAAACTTGAGAAACAGCACGTACTTACTTTAGACTCGGGCCAGGTCTCAGGACCACATCCCGCCTGTGCCCAACAATCCTCCCTCCATCACCATCTACCTCCTCGCTATCTCCCTCATCTGTCCCGTCATCTCCCTTCTACATTCCATCATCTCCCTTCTCCCTCCTTCCATCTCCCTCCTGCTGTCTCCCTCCTGCCATGATAGCAGCCATCTCCCTTCTCCCTCCCGCCATCTACCTCCCTCCTCCCTCCTCCTACCCGCATCCATTTCACGTACACCAGGTCCGACTAGTAGCAGCAAACTTGAGAAACAGCAAGTGCTTACCTTAGACTTGGGCCAGGTCTCAGGTCCAAATCCCGCCTGTGCCCAACACTCCTCCCTCCATGAGCATCTACCTCCTCGCCATCTCCCTCATCCCTCCTGCCATCTCCCTCCTGCCATCTCCCTCCTGCTGTCTGCCTCCTGCCATGATCGCATCCATCTCCCTTCTCCCTCCCGCCATCTGCCTCCCTCCTCCCTCCCCCTACCCCCATCCCTTTCATGTACACCAGGGAAAAAGCAGAGCCCAGAATCGGGCAGATCTAGGTGGGCACAACAAGGCCCCACCAGCCAAATGACAATTTTTCTTGCATTGCCCGGGGGTGCACAGGGCAGGCCCCCGGGTGTGCTGACTGACAGATGCCCGCCTGGGCGTTGCTGGTGACCTCGGAAAAGGGCCTCCAAATTTTGAAATAACGTCTCGTGGACTGCCGAGGACTGGTTCACTACCTGGCATCTCCAAAATCTGTTTGTTTCGGCACGCCTGGTCCAGAGGTAGCAGTGGATTGAATGTATGTTATATCATGATTTCAACAATAGAAAGGAAGATGAGAGGTCCCGGTGGCCCCCCCTTCCCTGCCCCCTTGTGACTGATCCCGAGGCTGAAATATGGCCATATCTGTGTTCATCCCTACACAGGGGGCTTAAGGAACCTTATTAAACCACCAGACTGCGCCAGTACCTTTCCCATACATCGGCCACGGGCCCTGCGTGCCAAGCATGGCCAATGTATCTGGCCGCCGCTGTAGGCCGTATGGAGCCTCCGTGTTAACCACCGCGCCTTGGTCTTTCAAGAGCGGAAAGGTACTGGCGATTCAAGTTTGTATCTTCCCCTTCTCGCCCTCCTCCACCTTCCCCTCCTGCCCCCTGTTTTCATTTGTCTTTTGGAGTATTAAACTCGGGGTCCTTTGCTAAAGTTGTTGGGTTTCTGTCTTTCGTGAAGCTATGACCTCTCATTCCTTGCTGGTCCCTGCAGGCCTTGAAAAGAGCTGAAGCAATCTGGAAGCGAAGAAAATGTCACAAGCTCTTTCACGCCTTCATCGAGGGTGCATTGGCATGCCGTGAGTCAGCGCTGTGCCGCAATTTCTCCAAGGAGCACAGAAGACGGGTGGTTATCCGGCAGGCACTGAGACATTGGAGAAAAATGCTACAGGACAAAAGTGGGCAGCAAATTGGAGAGAGGCGATTGAGAGAGAGGTGCAGATGGAGGTTGTTGAGGAGAGGAATGCGAGCATGGAGGGAATATCACATTCGGAAAATGTGGACGAATTTCGTGGAAGAGAGGGCTTCCCGATTATGGCAGGGGAGAATGGCAGGGAGAGCATTGCGGGCATGGAAAAGAAGAGCGGCTCGGAAGAGAGATGGAGTGGAAAGGCTATGGTTGCTGCGGAGAAGTTTGACGCTTAGTGAGGCATACCGGTTGTGGAAGATGTGGGCAGAGAAGGCGAGGAGGTTACGACATGATCTAGCTGTTTTCTCAAAGAGACATCAGAAACGAGTGAAACGAAGAGCATTTGGCCAAATGAAAGACGCAGTATGGGCAGCTAGGGTGAAGGAGGATCGCGTGGAGAGGATGATTCAGAAGCTGGAAAGGAGAACCATAAGGAGTGTCTTCCAAGGATGGGGCCACAGAGTCAAAGTGCAAAAAGCCATACGAGAAAGTGCCAATCGAGTCAAAGAGAGGAGGAGGAGGAGGAGCTTGGCGATGAGCTTTCAGGGTTGGATCAATGTTTGGGCCCTTAGAGCTTTATCAGCTAATGCAGCCAAGAAGCAAATGGAGAAAATAAGGTGATCAGCATCTGATGCTTCACATGTATATACTATATACGTGATTCAATCACCTTCCCCGATGTGTCAAAAAAAAAAAAAAAAAAAAAAAAGTTAAAAAAACAGAGATGTCCAAGCGAACCTCTTACCGAAAGAGTGCTGTGCTTGCATAAGCCTACGCAGTGTCGACTCCATGTGAATACCCCGCAAAGTTGCGCAAACGCCGCAAAGCAATTTCTGTTGAACATGCTGCCCCTGTCTGTGGTGTTTTTGGTGAATACATTGTCAAGTTCTGTTCCATACAATCCTCTTTAGCACCGTCTTCCCAGAGAACGTTTTACTGTTTCAGGGGATTCAGAGGGGTTCAGGGGGTTTATAGCGGTCAGGGGGGTCAGCGGGGTCAGGGGGCTCAGGGGGCTCAGGGGTTTCAGGGTTCAAGGGTTTAGGGTTCAAGGGCTTAGGGTTTTGGACTTAGGGTTTAGGCGCCGTAATTGCAGAAGCCTGTACATAGTCAACCTCATGTCGACAGCATGCAAACTGGATCCAGTGGCCAGTCCCCTGTACATAGTCCACCTTATGTCGACAGCATCCAGGGAAACCCTTGACGGCAATCCTCGTTCTGTTTTTTGCTTGTGGAACAACTGTGCTTGTTTATTGTTTTCCCCTTCTTTTTTTTGGGGGGGGGGGGGGGGGGGG
>BFEA01001007.1:45561-63056 GCA_003427395.1 Chara braunii
CACCTTGCTGGTAATAATAGCTTCCAAATTAGGAGGAGGGGGGGGGGGGGGGGGGGGGGAAAARAATAGCCTTCAGCTTTGCTGACATGAACTTGGAACTTGGTCTCATGGCACCTTGCTGGTCACTGGGGGCTGTGAGGAAGCGCAGAAGAAGAGGTGCGATGGTCCAATCTACCCAGTCATGCCACTGGTGGTAGTTGTGTACCCTGTGCCCGGACGAATCATGCTGCCTGTGCATTTTCCGATCGCCGCATCTTGGTATTTGGTGGTTATGATGGAAGTAAGGAGCTGGGAGATCTGAATGTTTTGACGATATCTCCGAAAGGGGGTAAGTCTCCAATCACATCAAGTTTTGAGTCTTTTGACCATGCAAAGCCCTTCTTGTACCTCTGGTCACCCCCAGGAAAAGGACGCAGTGAAAGGCAAAACTGATTGGTGAAATCGACAGAACTGGAGCAGCCACAAAACAGAACTCAAATGCAAGGGCTAGCAATTGAGTAGAAGAACCAATGAGCCGGAACAATGAGCGGCAAATAATTGAAGAAGTAATAATGTAATAAAAATTTAAAAATAGTTCAAAAAATTTAAATAGGTTAGACCATGGCTACCTTTCCCATATGTCGGCCGCGAGCATCTAGTAGCCTACTCCTGAATAATAGCCGCCATGCCGCCGTCGATATTTTCATTGATGGCGCGTGGCAGCTGAATTTGAATTTGAGGCCCGCGGCCCCACATATGAGAAAGGTAGCAGTGGTTTAACGTAAAGTTTTGTAAACGGTCGTTCGAAGGTCCAGCGTCCAATCTTCAGCTCCTCAACTGAGTTCTCTCTACATCTACCTCATAGCCATACTACACTGTGTGGCCTGCTGTGAAGCTTTGGTTGTGTCTGCCAGTGTCGAGATTCTGTCGGCTTAAGATGAGATGTGTCGAAGTTTCGAGATGATGTCTTTTCAGGTCAGTGTCAGCAATGCTGACCTTGATAAGTGTGGTGCCAGCCATCTCCTCACCACATAAGCTCAGCAGTCCTCATCCCCGACAGGAGAGAGCCGGCCCAGAGACCACCATACACCTTCAACCACATTGGCACCAAGCTTCCGGCTATGGTAACCACTGGGTGAATCTAGATACCCCTGCAGGCTGCTGAACTCAACTGGCAGCAACGTTGCCGGATTATCAGCCGATGGGTCACTCTCGTATATCCACCAAGTGATCAGCCGTCGCACCTATTAACCATATGTGGCCACCATGCCACTGGCCTCAGTATTGTACGGGCGACTGAGAGGTCAGGGTTTGAAAACAGACCTTTCCCAATCTTTGCTCTAGGATGGTAGGCCCAGCCCTTCCATGGACTCAAATTGGGGTGCTCTCGCCTGCCACACCCTGCCCTTCTCAACTAGCGCGCTGAAACACCAACTGGGTCTGACTGCCAGTTTAGACTTGCCACGACAGCAGGCCTTACACGCATGGTGCAGCCCCCCCCCCCCCCTCACCACAGGCCTAGCAATTTCCAGTGACGGTCTCAGTGGGGTGCTGGCACACTAGACCCACTCCTTCGGGAGTGGTTGGGGGTATGCAAAAGGGGCACTCAAACACCAATATGCTTATAGCCTTATAGATATGGTTACTTGGGGAGAATGACCTCCTTCCCAACTTCCAGTCTCTTGATATCTGGAGGCCACTGTAGGATACTACCGTCTTCACCCGAACAGAACGCCCGGTCATTATAGCTGTATATAGGACAACTTTCAGTCTAGTTGCAGTGATAATGACCGGGTGTTCTATTCCGGTGGAGACGGTAGTCTCTTGCTATTTCCATTGTCAACAAGCACTCTGCAAGGGAGAAGCGTATAAGTGCCTCAGTGATGTAAATACTTAATATTTGACTTGACGAAGTTGACGGTGGAAAAGGAACCGGACTGACACTCCCCAGAATGGACAAGGAGCCAGAACCTTAAGGTTCTGTCTTTTGATTATTTATTTATTATTGTATTATTATTATTATTATTATTATTATTATTATTTAATTATTATTATTATTATTGCAAGGAAAATGAGCGATAGCGAACTTCAGAAACCAAGCAGCATCATACACATGAGACCAGATAGTCGTGACCTTGAACCAAAAGCAGAATTGCATCATGAGTCCCACCAAATAAGAGCACAGCAAAAGCTCATAAGTGACAATGTTCGAATAGTCTCCTCATTATCAACAAAGAACCAATGTCGACATCCTATCTGGCGCTCTGTGCCCAGACTACAAATGGCAGATCCTATCTAGCCTATCTACAATGCCGCTGGTGACGTCAACAGCTCCCCGAAGTACGAGCAGATCTCGGCCAATGCCATTCGCCTCAAGCACCAGGTATGTCTCTCGTATCACTCAACCTCGATCCCCCGTTCAGAGAGGCCACTTGCACCCAAAGACCACCATGCGCCCCATCCAGCATACAGCAGTGCAGCTCGGCTATTGCTGCCTGCTCATCCAGCTCGCCCATGAGCGCGTGAGCACTGGCCAGCGTTAGCGAAGCAGTGCTTGCGCAATATGTAGCCGGTGCCCGGATGCCGAATGTGTGGGCCGGCACTTTCCTAAATGGCAGTGGCCTGCCTGCTTGCGTGCAGCCTGGATGTGCTGGGCCCCTGCCCAGAAGCTTCCTGTAGGCCCAGAGAGGCTGAGCCCCAGTCCAAACGAATCAGGCCCTGGGCCTGTGGTGGTTGCCCGTGTCCAACTGCCCACGGCCTGTGTTCGGTCCATGTTGCGGATCTGGCCCAGGGCCTGCCTCGGTTACATTCGAAAGAGGCAGCCTGGGCCTGGGCACTCTGAACCAACTGGCGCTGCACAACTGCCTGAATTTACCAAGTTGCGTGGTGACCCCAAAAATAGGCCTGTAGGCCCTGGGTCGAGCCTGCCTTCACTTAGGGCGGCCGACTGTWCAGAAAATAGGGCCCAGTAGGGCAGATCGAGGCCTTGAGCCTCGCATTCCCTCCTCCATACTTCGACAGTCCTCTGAGAAGTTTGATTACTCAATCTGGCGCTTTCCTTTCTGCAGTGACTTCTCATAATGAGCAACAGCCTGTGGAGCGGTCTGCATCAGTTCCTCTCGAGTGAACCATCTGTCCTCCTTTGGATCAGTGTGATGTCTGAACCGAACTCGGTATTGCAGCTTCGGCTTCGGAGGACGTCCCCTGCCTGTCGGTCTTGGAACCGGCATTTCTCTGTGGTCCACGATATCATCGATGTCGACCTCTCCATCCATGGTTGGGGGCAGCATCGAGCGTCGCGAGGGAAACTGATCAGTTTCCTCAGATGGTGCATGCTTCGAGGCGTGGAAGACAGGGTAAGTGCGAAGATGACCAGGGATCCGAATTACATATGATGGCCCATCCGGATCCTCTCCGACAATATCAAGAACCTCCCAAGGTCCAAAGTACTGTGGCATGAGCTTGCGGGATATCCCGTGCTCCTGTCCAAGTTCTGAGGATTTGACCCAGACTCTGTCCCCTACCTGAAATGTAGATGGGCGACGGTGCTTGTTCTCAGACTCTATCATCGCCGCCTGGGCTTTGTGCATCTGTTCTACCGATTGCTGCATCAACTGCTCATATCGATATGCAAATTCTAACGTTCCAGGTGCAGCTGTCGGCTGATTCTCAGGTATTAGGAAGTCTAGAGGCAGTCTAGGCTTAAAAGTCAGTAGCAGGCTGTTAGGACTCACCCCTGTTGCGCTGTGCACAACATTGTTGTACAGGCTGGAGATGAGAGCAAGTTTCTCATCCCAGTCCACCTGGTTGGGCTTTATGTAATGCCTCAACAGGTGTTGTACAACGCGGTTCAGCTGCTCCGCTTGCCCATTTGCCTCTGGGTGGTTCCCATAAGTCATCTGCAGCTGTGTTCCTTGTTCTGCAGCTGCAGCCTTCCACAACTCGCTAGTGAATCGGACATCCCGGTCACTTGAAATGGACTTTGGAAGCCCAAAGTCTCTGGCCCAGTTCTCTTTAAACAGCTTGATCACATACTTAGTCTTGGCTGTAGCAGGCATTGTGACTAGCCTAGCATACTTGCTAAACCTATCCACAATGGCATAGACGTATCTCATTCCGCTCTTGCTGGTGACCACCGTGTCCATGAAATCCATAAACAGGCTCTCACCGGGCCTTTCCGGAATCGGAAGGGGCTTAAGAAGCCCAAGAGGGGCCTGTGTACGTGGCTTGTCTCTCTGACACACCTGACAAATCTCCATGTACAGCTTCGCATCTCTCATCATTGTGGGCCACCAGAACCGCTGCAACAAATTCGTTGCAATCTTCCTAGTCCCAAAATGTCCGGTGGCGTCATGACACTCGTCTAAAAATAAACTACGCAAAGACTCCCGGTGTGGAGCATACAAACGTTTATTCCCGGCCTTCTCAAGGAACAGCAGGCCATTGATCAACTCAAACTCTTGAGACGTAGCTTTATCCTTCACCTCGAGTCTGCGTATGATCTCTGACATGAACGGGTCCTCGCGATAGGCTTCCACTGAAAATTGAGTAACATCGTCCGCAAGCCAAAACTCAGTGATCAGCGCACCGAGGAAGTCTGGCCTACGCGATAGCGCATCAGCAACCTTGTTGTACTCCCCCTTAATGTACTGGGGTTCGAAGTCATACTGCTCTATGACTTCAATCCAATGCTTCAGAGCATCAGAGAATACCGGTTGAGTCTTCATCCACCTCAGGGTCTGATGATCAGTCCTGACGTAGAAGAAGCTACCAAGGAGGTAATGCCTCAAGTGAGTCAACGCTTTGTAAATGGCATAAAGTTCCTTCTCATAGGTGGACTTACCCAACTTCTGAGAGGGCATCTTTTTGGGCATGTACTCTACGGGCCTTAACTTTTTCCCCTCCTGCTGCACAAGCACGACACCAATGCCATAGTGGCTGGCATCCGTGGTTACTATAAACGGCTTGTTAGGATCGGGCAGTTTCAAGACCTCATGGTTAGTGAGGGCATGCTTCAGATGGTTGAAAGCAGCCTCACACCTCTGTCCACTCCCATGGGGTGTCAAGGCGTGTCAGATCCGTCAAAGGGGCGCAGCCACAGACTGAGGGCGCAGCCCAAGTCCACTCCCACTATGCTATAGTTCTTGACAAAATTGCGGTAGTAGTCGGTCATCCCTAAGAAGGACCTCATCGCAGTCACAGACTGAGGGCGCAGCCAGTCACGAATGCTGGCCACCTTCGCGTTATTGGGCTTCAATCCCTCCGTGGAAAACTCATGACCCAAGTACAAGATCCGGGTGCGGCCAAACTCACACTTCTCCCCGTTAATCTTGAACTGGTCCGGTCGAAGGAGGCTAAGGACTTTGTCTAAATGGCCAACGTGCTCCTCGACAGTCCTACTGAAAATAAGTATGTCATTGGGGTACACGATGACAAACTTATCCAAGTAGTCATGAAAGTTCCTGTTCATGGCGTGCTGAAAGGTGCCAGGAGCATTGCAAAGGCCGAAAGGCATCACCACAAACTCGTACAGACCGTACTTGGTCTGAAAAGCGGTTTTGTGTTGATCCTCAGGCCGGATTGCAATCTGATGGTACCCGAAATTCAGATCTATCTTACTGAAGTACCGGCGCCCTTGCACTCTGTCCAACAAGTCATCGATGCGTGATAGGGGCTCTGCGTTCTTCACAGTGACGGCATTGAGGCCCCTATAGTCAATGCACATCCTCTGAGGTAGTTGTTGACTACCATGCGCTGTTTGTTGGCACAGGTCGACTCCACAGGTTGACTCAGGTGCTGCACTTGCCCCTGTAAGCGCAGCCTCTCAACGCACGCGCGACTGATGGAGTTCCACGTCGAGCAAGTGTCCTGATAGGCCCCGGCCTTATGACCGCCGATGACTACCTCGACGACGAACAACTCACCCTTAGGGGCTTTGGCCATGGTCGTCCAAGAAGCTAGCGGGTCCGATCTAGACCACTCTTCCTTTAGCTCCTCTAAGGACTCGAACACATTCAGCGAACAGAGGATCGCTGGGTCCGAATGTGTTTGCGGGACGACGATGGAGTCAGTAGCGTGGGCCATCTCTCGAGATGGTGAGGGTGTGTCCACCACCTCGACCCTGGCAGGAACAACTACTATTCCTACTGGACCGACGTGTTTCCCGGAGCAGTGCCAGAACTGCTGGCCACATTGCTACCTACGGGAGCGGAGGATCCCAACGCCTGGCCCATCGTAGGCGGGATCTTCTCGGTCACTTTCTTGTTGCGGCACTTGAACTGGTTATGGCCATATTGATCACAATGAATACAGGCCTGCCTGGTATACCGGTCTCTCCACACGTCCTCTATGAGACCCGCTTTCTCCCATGGAGGAGCGTTGGGGTCAACTTGACTCCTAGACCGGGAACCTCCATGGCGTCTACCGGTCGCCTTACCTTTCTGGACAGAGGCAGTGACTGTTCCACCCCCTGAAACTTCTACGCTGCCCGCCTCTGAACCTAGTCCCGCCTGGAAGTCGTCTTCTAACTCGATGGTAGAACCATCGTTGTCGAGGAACATTATGCGACCCTTCGCCTTCCAGTTGGGAGGCAGTGCCTTCTTCCTTCCGTCCGTCGTGGGTGTATGTCCATGCCCTATCTTTGCCTTTAAGTCTAGGGCCTTCTTGCTGAACGAGGGAAAGTTGTGCGTATTGATGTTGGCCTCACCTGCCAACTGATTCCTGAGAGGCGAAGGAAAACATTTAAGGTATGCAGTGAGTAAGACCTGGGGGTCATAGCGTACTCCAGGAACACAGATCAGACGCTCTACTACGTCTGTGGCTTCCCTAACTGACTTGAACTGCCTGTTGTTCAAAGTCAGGATCGCGTCAGTGGCCTTTTGAGCCTCCTGAGGATCGTGCCACCTATCTTCCACCAGCTTAAGGAAGTCCTCCAGTTTTTGGTTAACTGCCCAAGCGCGGAAGTCATGACCGTATCCTTGTAGCTGCACGAAACCACTCAACCATATTGTCGCACTCCCCTCTAAATAGGAGGCGGCCACAAACACTTCCTCGTGCGGCAAGGTCAATTTACATTTGACATAGACTGGCACTGGCCTCAACCATGTGTTGAGGTCTTCGCCCCTCTTGTCCCTTGTAAAGGGTTTGGGGGAGGCGATGGCCGTCTTCGGAACCCACTGGCTTTGTCCCGGTACCTGTCCCACTCCAGATTGTGGACGTTGGGGACCAGGCTGCTGCACTAGCTGCTGCTGGGGATGTATACCCTGCGGCTATGCAAGCTACGGGACAACTTGCTGCCCGGTTACGGCAACCTGCGATGAAGGTTGGGTATACACTGTCTGTACACGAATCTGTACACTTGGACCTGCTGAGAACCCTCCTGTCAATGGCATACCTAGGGAAGCGGCTTGGGACAAAAGGAGGAGGTTGTACCACAGGCCAGGCACCAGGCCCCAAGCTCGCCCGACCAGCACGGCTAGGCTCTGTTGGATGTCCTGTAAGAGAGCCGTTTGGTGGTCCTGCATTTCTACTACATCTAGCAGGACGGTCTGTAGGGTCCTCACATTATCATCCATGTGCGTCAAATCCATCTCCTCTAACTCACTAACGTCTGCTTGTCTCCGCTGTATCCTGACTCTTCTTCTAATCATTTTCTCCTTCTCTGCCTTGATCTCTCCTAACGCCTGTTGTAGCTGTGCCTCGCGAATAGCTGCTCGCTGTATGGCGACCTCCTCGAGGGTCAATACTATCGCTTGGCTTGCCATAACGCTAGTGAACTGACTCAGGGTCTGTGCGACCGTTGACCCTACAGTTCCTTAACTACTAGCGTGAGAGAGCTGCTGCGCAGCAGATGCCATGGCTGCTGAAGTAGCGGCCTCGCTCGCGAATTCCCTGCTTGCCTCTGCGGCCCTAGCCCCCCGATGCTGCTGCTGTCTCTCCCTCTGCTGGCGGAACAGGTGTCTGGCGCCCTCTGGTCCTAATGCCAAGTGGGCTATCGGGCGTCTTGCCAATTGCAAGACCCTATCGTCAAGTTTTGGAACCTCCCTGTCACTCATAGGCTACAACATTGTACACTGTCTGCACTAGGACACTCTCGATGCCTACTGCAGCATGATGTACAGACCGATTTACAATAATCGGTGGCTATGTCAGAGGCTATACATTTGGGTCCAACAGGTAAGTTCAGATTCCTACAAACGAAACTATTTCTACTTTGACTGGTTCACAAACAGAAAGCACAATGAACAGAGAACAGTTTTTACTATGTTGTCTGTCAGATGTTAATGGTTGTACATCTAACTAATAAAAAATAAAAAAAAATAGAATCATTTGATTGGCCGTTTGCAGAGTGGAATCTTTCCCAAACTTATCACCTGGAATCTACCCCTCCCTCAGTTCTTCCTGAACGTCTCTTGTCGTCAGCGTCCTTGAGCAATCCGGACAGCGTGCGTGTCTAAAGGTGTGCACACGACCCACCCCTGTGCCCTGAGTTATGCTGAGCTGGCCAGCCCTGCACATTATTTATCCTCGCGTGCAGCGAGCCTTAAACCGACCGATTGGCTGATCAGGAGGCGTTTAAGGACGACCCCCGTAGTCCTCAGGAATTCTTTAACGTTGCAGACAGGACGACGATCACAGCCAATGGAAGGTGCCCCGCCGGTGTTTATTTATAGACGCCCGGTACTCGTCTCCCTTGTAGGGCTGGCCTGCCCCTCACAGCCCATCTATAAGCGCAGCAGGCAGACAAAGGACAAAGCAGCAAAGCATGTGTGCTCTACTCCCGGTGGGTTGGCATGGTGACCGTGACCCAGTGCTTCGTCCAGGGCCCTTCAGATAGCTCCGCCCTCTTCTTCCAGATGCTCCACGTGAACACTGACAACTCTCAAGGTTGAGCGCACTCGACTCCTCACATGAGAGGACTCTCAAGACAGAACACACATCCTCACGGTAAGAAGTGTCGAAGAGGGTAGATAAGGTTAGATGCAACGTACCTAAAAATAGCTGCCCCCAACCACAGATATTCTCACCAAATGACCTGATGCCGATTGTGATGACCAATCGCTGCTTCGGCACAACCACCATTACACCGCCGTTCCACCTCAGCATCAATCGCACATCAGATAGTTCTCATCACACTGCGAACACCCAATATTCACCACGTAGCCTTCCTGGCGATACCCCTCACCTCCTGGGTCACCCTACTTGCCTTCGCCCTCCTCACTACACACCTCCCACAGCCGCTCGCTCAGCAGACCAAGTGCATGTACCGCTTAGGCAGAAGACAAGTGCCATATGAACGCACCATACCACAGCTCTGATACCAAATTGCAAGGAAAATGAGTGATAGCGAACTTCAGAAACCAAGCAGCATCATACACATGAGACCAGATAGTCGTGACCTCGAACCAAAAGCAGAATTGCATCACGAGTCCCACGAAATAAGGGCACAGCAAAAGCTCATAAGTGACAATGTTCGAATAGTCTCGTCATCAACAACAAAGAACCAATGTCGACATCCTATCTGGCGCTCTGCGCCCGGACTACAAATGGCAGATCCTATCTAGTCTATCTACAATGCCACTGGTGACGTCAACAGCTCCCCAAAGTACGAGCAGATCTCGGCCAATGCCGTTCGCCTCAAGCACCAGGTATGTCTCTCGTGTCACTCACAACCTCGATCCCCCACTCACAGATGCCACGTGCACCCAAAGACCACCATGTGCCCCATCCAGCATACAGCAGCGCAGCTCGGCTATGGCTGCCTGCTTATCCAGCTCGCCCGTGAGCGCGTGAGCGCTGGCCAGCGTTAGCGAAGCAGCGCTTGCGCAACATGCAGCCAGTGCCCGAATGCCGAATGCGTGGGCCGGCACTTTCCTAAATGGAAGTGGCCTACCTGCTTGCGTGCAGCCTGGCTGCGCTGGGCCCCTGCCCAGAAGCTTCCGGTAGGCCCAGAGAGGCTGAGCCCCAGTCCAAACGAATCAGGTCCTGGGCCTGTGGTGGTTCTCCTTGTCCAACTGCCCACGGCCTGTGTTCGGTCCATGTTGCGGATCTGGCCCAGGGCCTGCCTCGGTTACATTCGAAAGAGGCAGCCTGGGCCTGGGCACTCTCAACCAACTGGCGGTGCACAACTGCCTGAATTTACCAAGTTGCGTGGTGACCCCAAAAATAGGCCTGTAGGCCCTGGGTCGAGCCTGCCTTCACTTAGGGCGGCCGACTGTTCAGAAAATAGGGCCCAGTAGGGCAGATCGAGGCCTTGAGCCTCACATTATTATTATTATTTTATTTTTAAAAAGCACTCTGTAAGCTTATGACTCGCAGATGTCATACACTGAAAGAACTCCAATGGTTACTGCCTGCATAGAAAAAGACAATGATCGAAGATTGACGCAGAGCGATCGCCACGTCGGCGATCTCACGGTGAATGAGTAGATAACATCTCATGAAGCTATTCTGTGCGGATGTCCACAGCCTGAATGTCTGTTGCTGACCACCAGGCAGATTGTAACGTGTTCCCTGTGCTGTGCATGCTGTTGTTTGTTTTTTTTCCCCGCTCGATTTGTGTGTCATCGACGCACAAAGGCCATTCTAATCTTCTTCTGTGCATCGTTCCAATTTTAACGGATGTCCAAAGAAGGACGCTGTGCATGCAGTCTTGAATTAGCCGTGACAGAAATATGGTGTGAGGAACTTGGGAGTTGTGTATCTTGATTTTCTTAAATTAAGATTCTGAACAGACTTGTCTGTCTTTGTCTGTTTGTGGAATCGTTTTTTGCTTGGGCCCTGCAGAAACTTGTGAATGGTCCCAGCCCCTCCCCAGAAAGGGTCTGCAACCTGGGCCTGTGTCAGGGCACTGCATGTGCCTCTTGTCAGACGGACACAGTGTTGCCGTTTTTGGAGGCTACAGGTCACCCTTCGGGCATCTGAATGAGCTCTGGATTCTTGATCTCGAATGGATGACATGGACATGTCCAGAGGTAATCGGCAGCCCTCCTAGTGCAAGAAGGGGGCATTCCGTGGCGATTGTGGGGAAGTGTATGTATGTCTTTGGGGGGTTTGATGGCTACAGGCATATGAGGGATTTGCACGTGCTATCTGTTGAAGGAAGGGACTTTGTCTGGTCCCAGCCACCTACCGGGGGTGAGGTTCCGTCCCCAAGACGGTACCATGCAATGGTTACGATTGGCAGCCATTTGATGATCTATGGTGGATTTGATGGAGAGAATTATTTGGATGATGCCTACACCTATGACACAGAGAGGAGGTTGTGGAGAAGGTGGGACATCAGCAAGAGAATGGAAATGGAGGAACCAGACGTCATGAAAACCAATTTCGGAATCCCAAATAGTGGGGTAGATGGCCGATCAATGCACACTTTATCATATGATGGCGTGCGGGCGATAGCCTTCGGAGGGGTGCACATACATGGCCCTCAATCTGATGTAATTTTCCTTGAGAACTCTGCTGGTAAGATAAAAAATCTGCTTTACACTTAAAATTTAGAAATCACCAGCCAGCTATCCTTAGATTCCTTACATCTCGCACCTTCAAAATTTTGATAAATGGTCTGATCGTGCGTGGAGAAGGAGATAGGAAAGAGGGCAGATGGTCTTGGATCGACATCAGATGGCAAGAAGAGGACCTGCGAATTCTGAACATGTATGCACCTAACTCAGAAACTGAACGTTTGGCATTCTTCAACAGCATTAAAGTGGTCGTCCCAAACCCCCTATCCATAATTATAGCAGGGGATTGGAACACGATCCTGGACCCCAATCTCAACCGTATCTCTCGGACCCTACTGATTGGCCCCACAAGTGCAGGAACCCATGTAAGGAACTTCATGATGGAATTCGAACTGGTCGACCCCTTTAGAATCCTCCATCCTTGGCAAAAGCCTTCTCTCTGGTTAAGAGAAATCGGGCCAATCACACCTCGCTCTCGCGGATCGACTTCTTTCTGATTTCCGAGCTCCTCCAAGGCACAGTCAAGGAGGCCGAAATTCTGCCAGCAGCCGCTTTTAGGGGACTGGACCACAAACCAATCTACTTGCTCCTTAATTTCGACTCCCCTGTAGAAAAGAGCCAGGGCTTTTATAGACTGAACAATTCACTCCTGTCTACACACTGCCTAACAAAGGCAGTCAAATGGCATTGGTTGTTCATGCGACAAGTCGAAGCGAGACCACAGGATAATCACCAATGGTTCATAGACAGCTACGATAACCTGGTTCAAACAGTTTCTGCCGAACTCTAGGAGCATAACGGCGGAATGTAAAATCAGAAAAGAGGAACTTCAGACTACCATAATAGTCGCCCAAGCTAACCTCGTATCAGACTATACTAATGAATCCTGCCACAACCTGCTAAGATCCTCCAGGGAGGAACTCAACGAGTGGAGAAGGTGGGAACTGAGAGGCCTGCAAATACGAGCCAAGATGACGGATTACACTCTCAACGAATCAATGACCAAGTTCTTCTTCTCCAAAATTACGGTCGGCGCTAGAAACAGCATGATTGAAAGGCTGAAAGATCCATCAAACCGAGGGAGGGTAAAATCAGCCGGCAGGGACATGGTAAAGATTGCCAGGTCCTTCTACGCAGATCTATACGAGTCCAAAACACCTTCCCCCCCCTCCACAACAAATCTGACAGTCAGAGGTACTTATATAGGTCTCTAATTCAACTTCAATAATACGAATAGCATAATATATATATCTATTTTCTTTCATATATATATATGATATGTTCAAAATAACCAAAGTCCTGCAAATGAAAGGACGAGAAATTGATCCAAAAGTTCTGGAAATCCTACCACTTTTGCTAGAGCCAGAAAAAAGAGATTTTTCAGTTCAAGAAGGATACTTTGAAAATCAAGAAACTGAAGTACATACTCTCGTGTATTGTTCAATTAGAGTCATTTTTAGGTAAGGAAACTGAGATTTTTAAAGATAATGAGGCTAAAGGCTACATCTATTGTAGTAAGCAAATCAAAAATCTTTTACGGTTTGGAAACCGCAACAAGCTTATCCGAAAGGCTTGTATGACTAAATTAAGAAAGGCTCAACATATGTTGTCGTACCTGGACAGGACGATCACACAGGAGCAAATGGAAGACCTGGACAAACCAATCACCTTGGGCGAGCTCCAATCAGCTCTTTCCCAGATAGGGAACGAGAAGGCCCCAAGAATCGATGGTCTCTCCAAAGAATTCTGGTTCCATTTTTGGCCGACATTGGGTGGTGACCTCCTCAACTTTTTCAACAACAGCAAGGCAAAGGGTGGGTCGGGCCAATTCCTGAGCACAAGTGTAGTCTCACTACTCCACAAGAAAGGTGACAAAGAAGACCTAAAGGACTACAGACAATCTCACTACTCACAACTCCCTATAAAATCCTTGTGAAAACACTAGCCAATAGGATCATAAAACTCACGGATAAAAGCTTTCACATTGATCAAGCAGGGTTCATCCCCGGGAGATACATACAACGTGATGACCTTGAACGAGGCAGCAAAGAAGATAACAGAAAAACGTATGCAGGCTGCTATCCTGTTCTTCGACTTTGAAAAAGCCTATGACCAAGTTAATTGGGATTTCCTCCATAACTGCATGGAGAAGATGGGAGTTGGCCCGAATTTCAGGGAATGGGTCAGAACTCTTTTATGGAGACGCCACTGAAACAGAATATTGTCAGACACCTCTCCCAAGGAGACCCACTGCTCCCCCCCCATCTTCCTTTCCATCATGGAAGCCATAGCTTCTTTCCTTCGCAAGGACCCCTCCATAAACCGCCTCACTGAACAGAATTACAACCCCCTACATGACTTTGCTCTGCCCACTGCATTGATGTTGGCTGACGATCTTACAGTTCTCATCTGGGCCAATAACTCCCCCTTCCAGGCCCTCGTCAGAGCCATGGAAGCCTTCCGAGTTGATTAGAAATGAAGGTGAACTGGTCCAAAACCGAAGGCTGATGAAAGGCATTCCACGATGCAGACCCCAAATTCAAATTTCAGGGTCTAGGTCTCAAGCCAAGGAAGGCTCAGTCGGCCAGTTCAGAAAGGTCACCCAGTGAACACTCACATCCCAGAGGCAAGGGTTGCATCCTATAAGCAAAAGTCACGTCTCATATTGAAAAACCATATTGAAAAAGTCATATCCCACAGGCAAAGGACACTTCCCCAGGCAAAAGTTGTGTCCCAAAGGCAAGAGTCACATTCCACAGTCAAAAGTCATGTTCCACAGGTGAAAAGTCGTGACTCACAGGCCCAAGCAGCAACACACCGATGAAAATTCGGAAAAGTACCAGGCCTTGACATTCTGAAGCAAACAGTCTGTGGGCATGTGGTACCAGTACCAACACAAACCAGAAGAAGCAGAGGCTGGGACAAGCTGAAGCTCAGTCCAAGTCAATATAAGGACTGGCCAGACACATTTTAAGCAGATTTCTCATTCGTGAGAAGTGTGGAAGTGCTGGTGAAGCGCTTGTGTGCTATCTGCAAGTAGCATGCGCGAGAGAGCCCTGCTGGGAAGCGCTGCACTGAGAGGGAAGGCGGCCATAGCCACATAGCTAGTGATAGGAGGTAGAGCTGAGTAGTAACGGATGTATTCAGAGTTAAGATTCTCAAGTAGAGAGAGGGGGAGAGAGCGCATGGATGAAGAAGACCAGGAGGGAGAGAGAGAGAGAGAGAGAGAGAGAGAGAGAGAGACAGAGCCAGGGAGAGAAGAGAGTCACCTACCTTAGATGAGGGTGCTGGTATTGGGTTGCTGAACTCTGCGCGGTTGAGCGCTTGGTGACTGGTTCTCCGAAACTGTTTAATGTGATAATTTGTTGGAATTTCTAAGCTGCGCGTATCTGGACTTCGCATCTCTGGACTCCAGTGTGGATTTTGTGTGGTCTCTCAATGTGTGTGTGTGTGTGCTCATGGTGTCGATCAGTGAGGCTCAAAGCACTGGTGGCTGGCAGATGGCACACCCCCCAAACCTCGCATCAGAAGTCAAGCACACGCGCACACACACACACACACACACACACACACACACACACACACACACACACACACACACACACACAGAGANCGCACACACACACACACACACACACACACACACACACACACACACACACACACACACACACACACAGAGAGAGAGAGAGAGCGAGAGGTCACAAATTTGAAATTGATAAAAGGAAAAATCATTCCATTGATGATTCCAGCCCTCTATGGCATTCAGCTTTACAACGAGAAAAGGAAAGACATTGCGAACAAGAAAAGGAAAAAAAAGAAAAGGACTCTAGATTTTAAGTTTGAACAACCATGTGTGCATGATGTTCTGGAATTCTCCTCTTAGTCAGTCACGGGCGGCAGCTGCAGAGAGTATACAGCAACTTCGAGAGAGAGCAACAATGGAGGCAAAAACAGCAAATTCTTGCAGAAGAGAGAGTTGCTCGTCTGGAGTCAGATTTGGTGCAGATGAAGGCGACAATTGAGCGAATGACTGAAGCCTTGAAGGTAGGCATGCAACTCCAGCACGGTAATGAATTTTGCTGTTGACCACAAAATCACAGATGCAACAGAAACATTCTCCTGCATTACATGCTTGCTGGGGATTGTCATGGCACATTTCACGTATGCGAGTGTCACCATGTGAACCTGGGCCATCATGCGAAATGATTTGTCAGTTCAGTTGCACCCGTGGCCAACATGTGAACCTGGGCTTCGGATTAGACAGGACGAGGAAGGACGGAAGTCTAAAGTTGAAGGAAAGAAGAAGGAACGGGAAGGAACGAGGAAGGAAAGAGGAAGGAAGGAGGAAGGAAGCAGGAAGAAAGGGGGAGAGAGACGAGGGAGGAGTAATTTAAAAATTAAGGGCAAAAGAAAACTCAAAGGATTGGTGAAGCAAGGTGGTTGAAAAGAGTCTCTTCACTTGTTGCTCTAATTTTGGAGGCTACTTGTTTTTTCTTTTTTTCTTTTTTTTTTAGGGTTGGAGCATTGGACCATTTCTCGATTTATGTGTGTCATCCTCGTGCTGGGGCCATGCTAATCTACTCTGTATCATTCCAGTTTTAACAGATGTCACGAAGGACGAGACTGCTGTTTTAGCATGTGTCAAAACGACTCGAAAGGAAGCTTTCATTTTAGGTGGGGTTGTGACTGGGGTACAGTGGGGTACAATTTGTTCGGAAATTGATATTCGTTCCAAGGCCAGACGAGTGCTGTGAGGGCAGAGATAAACTAGGTCCCCAAATTCCTGATTTTGTCTCAGAGATATCTCCTCATTATGGATGTGCTGCTGAGGAGGGGGTGGTGATGGAGGAGGAGGAGGAGGAGGAGGAACAGGAGGAAGAAGAGGGGGAGGAAGAGGAGGAAAGGGGAGAGACGGACGCGAAGGAGGAGGAGAAAGAGAAGGACAACAATCTGTGTCCCCGTTTTCAAAACAAGATCACAGAATGAACATTTCTTTTCTGGTCATGACAAGGGAAGACTCTCCCTCTGGTTGTCACTGTGATTTTGAGTCACATCGATTTGTCCGTTGTTTCATGGAACTTGAAGTAGCGAGTGGAGTGGTGCTTCTTTTTTTTGTTGTTGTTTGTTTAGAAGGCCGACGGACTTGAGGTATCATCATTGAGATTACCGGTCCAAGTAATTCAGAATCATTTTCTTGAAATTTATTCTGTTCATATGATTGCATCTGGATTCGAACTTGGGTCTGTATTTCAACAGTTCACGGGTGTACCAAGTACTACCAACTGAGCTAGGCCGTTGGAGTGGCACGTCTAAGTGTTGTGTTGATTAGTTTACTAACGTCAGTTTGGTTTCACATTTGATATTGTAGAGTGAAGTTAAGAAGCGGCATGTATCAATTATGTCCCAGCGAATCCTGGCCAGAAAATTGCATCACGCACGAGAGGAACTGGAGGAGCTTTCTGACTCACTTACAAGGTAGCAACTTTTTCTCTCTCTCTTTCTTTCTTTCTTTCTTTCTTTCTTTCTTTCTTTCTTTCTTTCTTTCTTTCTTTCTTTCTTTCTTTTCTTTCTTTCTTTCCTTTTGACATTTGCAAGTTCATAAAATGTTCCTTTTGTTGCATTAGCCTACAAAAGAAAGGGACATATATATATATATATATTTTTTAACTTCTATTTTATTTTTTTTCTTGCAGGACTCTTTTCTTTTCTGTTTATTTCCTGACTTTGCATGTGCCCTAGAATGAGAGCATGAAGGTTTTAAATTTTAATTTTCATCATGAGCACAGAGCTGTATCAGGATAGCACTGATCATTTAGGCCATTCAGGCATTCGCTCATTTGTTTCTTCCTCCCTCCCTCTCTTCTTCCTTCCCTCCCCCCCTCCCTCTCTCCCTCCCTCCCTCCCTCCCTTGTTCCATCTTTGCCTCCTCCTTTCTTCATACATCCCCTCCCTCCCTCCCTTCTTCCTACCTTCCCTCCCTCCATGCCTCCCTTCTTCCATCCTACCCTCCCTCCCTACGTCCCTCCCTTCCTCCTTTGTTCCTTTCTCTCT
>BFEA01001007.1:63277-78218 GCA_003427395.1 Chara braunii
TCCCTCCTTCCATCGCTCCTTCCATCCCTCCCTCCATCCCTTCCTCACTCCCCACCCCCCTCCCTGCCTCCCTCCCTGCCTCCCTTTCTTCCTCTCCCTCTCTACCTACCTCCCTTCACCCATCCCTCTGACGTTCCTGTTTCTTAGCCCTGCTTGGATCACGTAACATGTGTATGGCAATGTTTGGATGGCTTACCTTCTGTCTGATCAGCAAAAGCAAAGAGGCAACAGAAGCATCTGGCAAGATCTCAAAGACAAAGGAGCACATTCATGAACTGCAATCGTTGCTGGAGCAAAGTGCATTGCAGGCAGAAGAGAGACTAGTCACTGAGAGGCTGGCCAGGCAGGCCGAGTTTGTTGCGTTCAAGGAGGATGTCGACAGGTTGGCTTCCATGAAGGTGCTGGCTGACCAGGAGTCTGAAAATCTGCGACTGAAAACGGAAATGATGGAGAGAGAGAACGAAGAGCTGAGAATGGCAAAGAGGAAAACAGATGCTGCCCTCGCAGTTACCGAGTTCAAAGTGCAGACCCTTCAAGAAGAGGTGAGGTTCATTTCCATCGACAAGTGCGGAGAAGTGAGCCCATTGCTGCAGACGTTTTCAACTTTTCATCCATGACGATTCCTCATTAGATTCTTTTATGTTTCTGCCGCGGAGCTGTGGACTTTTCTCAGGATGTCTGCCGACACTTTTTCCAGGAAATTCCAGCTTTGTAATGTCTTATGAGAAGTTATGACTCTTATCATTTAGTCTGCGGAGGTTCCTACGAGGGTTCAAGAATCAAAATACAATAAGCTTTGAGAAAGGCTGCTGATTTATCGCTGTTTGTCTAACTGGATAAAGTTGCGATAAACTAAAACTCGATAAAAACTTATTAAAAAGCATGGTCCGCTTAAAATTGGAACGATGCAGAGACGATTAGCATCGACCCTGCGCAAGGCTGACACACATAAATTGAGAAATGGTTGTGTTTTTTTTTGTTTTTTTTAAAGGGGGAAGAAGGAGGGGGTAAAATAATGAATAAAATAAAATAAATACAATCAGGTTTGATGTGACCTGTTGCAGTTCCCCCATCTCTCTGCCCCCAAGCCCTGTGATGCTTTAAAAGATGGACCACAGTAGAGGAATGCGCCCTCGGATAAAAGATTTTGATTATTGTTACTGTTATGACCTTCCTAAGTACCTAGACTCTTGAGTTCGTCATCCCTCGACTCTTTTCTTCATCCCCATAGTGCTTACCCCAACCAGTCTCTCCGAGCCTCTTTCTCTCGACCCAGATTGCTGCTGTTGTCTGCTTCTGCCCAAGAAAGCGCAAACCAACACAGGCACAATATGTTTTCCTTTTGCCTCAAATTGCTTGGCACAGCCAGCCATTTTAGTCCGGTAGGTCGAACCCCTGTTAATGCAGTGCGTTAGACCGCCAGTTCACCTGAAGCAGAGTACTGCTTTTCCCTGTTTACGAAGTACGAGCATTCCGATTTGGGACTGCGCCGATAGTGAAAGTGGCAGGCCACTTCGAAGAGGTGCAGTTGCAGGCTCGCAAGTCATGGAAGGTAACTTCTGGCGGTTTAATCTGCGAAATCCTCTTATGGATCCATAGTGCCTTTCATCTGTTTTCCTTGAACAACCACCTCTTTTCCTTTTCTTTTCTTTTTTTTTTCTTTTTTTTTCACCTGGTCCCCCTACTAGGAGGCGTGATGCATGCATCTCCTCCTACCGGTAGTGACCAGCCACGTCTTTCCCTCTTCTGCTTTCAGACCCTGAATCTCAAACAAACAGAGGTTGTCTGAGAACTTCCTCTCCACTGGTAGGCCCTCTTATCCTCTTGGGAAACCCCTCCCTCCAGCACTTAGCAAGGAAGCATCAGCTCTCTAGTACTCTCTACCTTTACCCTGTTCTCCTGCTGTCTCAATCTTTCTTCATCCTTCTTTCTCCAAGTTTTCAGAAGCCATACTTTGCCATTAACCAAAACATGGTGTCAATGGAGGGAAAAAAAAGGCTCTCCCCCATTGACACCCTGAAGAATACGGGACACTTGTTTTTTGGTTAATGGCAAAGGGGTTTCCCAAGAGGATATATAAGAGGGCCTACCACTTTCAGAAGCCCCTTTGCAATTAACCAAAACAAGTGTGCGGTATTCTTCAGGGTGTCAATGGGGGAGAGTTTTTTTTTTGTTTCCCTTCCACAAACCTGGTCCGTATGATCCGGGCTCCATGTCCAGTCTGGGGAGCAGCAGTCCGGTTCCTATCCACCGGCAAGCTTGATAATAATTGAATATCACAACACGACTACGCTTCCTTCTGTTCAATCCGAAGGATCCCTGAACGGCAATTGATTGCTCCCTGTCGGGGAGGGTTGACCACCAGATAGCCTTTTTCTTCTTGAGTTCCTCCAACTGTCTTCTCCCGAATAGAACGTACGGACATTATCGCTGTATCAACACTGAAAGTTACCCCAAACGCAGGCATTATGACCGTAATGTTCTATTAGGGGAAAGAAGGTAATCTCTGCTCAGCTGGGACTGTCATGTCCACATGATTAGCAAGAGCATCTGAAGGTCCAGGCTGCACTCGGCTGCGTAGTGGCAACCAAGTAGATTCTTCCCTTCTCCAGTCATCCCTGTGCAGTTTAGCCTTGACGCGTCGTTGATCCCCTCTCGGACTGGCCTTGGCCATTACTGCAGTGGGTAACCCATGCCACTGTTGTAACTGTTTCCATCTTAGTTCATTGTCATGCACATTTCCTAAGCGTCGCCCTTTTCTTTGCAACAATTGCCGCGATCTTGCCTTTTAACAGCCACTCTTTTTAGAGGACTTCCTCTTGACTCTGAATTTGTCTGGTTTGTCCTTTGCTGGCTGCTTGATCGCATTCCATCTGCACCGGATCTCTGCCTCCACCAGAACAATCAGTTGCGACAAGGCTAGTTCCTTTTTCATTTGTAGTCTATCGATAGTCTGAGCACACCTCCTCTTCCAGATAGTCTGTAGGGTGGGTTTCCTAAGCAGGAGGGACCACACTTTCTTCGCACCTTCTGAGGGACAAATGGAGTTCAATTGGTGGAAGAATAGAGATCGGGGTAGGCAAGGGGGAGGGGGAGGGGGAGGGGGAGGTGAAGGGGGAGGCCCACAACCTTTCGACCTTTTTTGTCCCAGAATCATGTCGCGTCAGGTTAGGACAGCAGGAAATGCAGTATGTCTTTTGGCTGAGTTGTCTTAAACACATGATGTAGATTTCAGAACTGTTGGCGTCAACCATTTCACGTTTTTCTTGTAGCCATTGATGAATTATGGAGGGCTGCATTCACAATTAGCCATTGTAAGCAGCGGGTTTTCGTTTGTCTCTTGTACTTGGTCCAGGGGATCTCAATCTTGACTTCTGGCATTAGATTCACGATTCTTATCATTCTTTTCTGTTATCTAGTATTTACTCATTTCAGGTTTACGGTTCTTGGTTTTCAGGCCTAGTTTTTGCCCCAGTTTGACGTTAAAATCTGATATGGTTAGGGTCCTCCGAGAATATTTCTCATACCAGCACCATTCACCCAGATCGAGTTCGAGATCTTCAATGCTGTGGTGGCCGCAGATCGTCCGTGGTTTATTGGTCGTATTTTGCTATTTTCCTCGCCGGAAAGGTGATTGTTTCGTATTCTACGTTCAGGTTCAGAATCTCCCCTTCCTGATTGCGGCAGTTAGTGATCCGAAAGTATGGACATGAACTCGGCTCTGAAACAGACTGTGGTAATCCACTTTTCGAAACGGTACGCCTGTGCTAGGGGGTGACAGCCTTTGAGTGAGCTCCTCAGTTCTTGTTCCATTGCCCATCTGTTGTGCTCATTAGACCATTGATGTTGGGTCTTCCAAGTCCCTTGCTTGACCCAAGGTAGCCAGTACTAGCCACCTGTGGACCAAAGAAAACGGTGAGCAGAGATTGCCCACTTCATTTCTGATCGAGGGATAGCAAAAGTGCTGTTGTCGAAGCGCTTTTATTTTTTTTGCCCCTACGACAAAATATTATGGGCCTGCATCCATATGCATTCTGGGAAGTGTCAATCCAGTTATGTTTCCGCCGGCAAGTCAACTACATTACAACCAGGATTATACCCCCTAATTCATCCTTCCGTTGAGGTGGACGGATCCATGAACGGCATTGATTACTCCAAGGAGGATTGACTGTCACATAGCCTAGCCTCTTCCTTCTCTGATCCTTCTCCATTACCGAGGACAGTATACTCTCCGATAGACATGAGATCGGAGAAGTTATGAAGGTGAAGGAGCAAGATGTCGCGTCCGAGAGCAGTTCAGCGTCATCCCATTTCGTCCACCTCAGGCTGCACGTGGGTTAGTGGACGATGCTCGTCTGTTCCTATTGACCATGCCTATTTTAACAATCCATTCTTTGTCCATACCCCAGGAAGTACCTTCCATGATTGCCTGGTCCGGGGCGGGAGTTCATTTCCTTATACTGTCCAGTGCCATTCTTGATCAAGGGAAGTAGTCCTTGGACGGTTGGAGTAGCGAGCAATTTCGTTACCCAGTTCGTGCGAAGGGCGATTACTTCTTGTTTTGAGTCAAGTAGACCAAGGCCCCCTTCCTGAGGGGTTTCCTGATAGTGTACAGGCATGCCACTTTTGGGATACATGTTTGCCTAATAGGGTTTCCAGTCGATGCTAGTCTTTTAATTCTTTCAGCGCTTCATGTCGCGGGGACCAGATTGAAGGCAGGTCCCACAGTGTGGAGAAGATGTGTTTATGATCAGCACTTTTCCTTGGAGGGAGGCTTGGGCTTTCCGGCATGGCGCCAGACGGGTTATGGCGTTCGCTATTAGATTTTGTCCCGTACCCGCCAAGTCCCATCCTAGTTAACCATGAGTCCATGATGCCCAGAGATCAGAGTGGGTCTCACAGACTTTCAATCATGATATTTCTCGCATCAGCCCGGATCTTAGCGAAGGAAAAAAATTGGACATTGATTCGTTCAGATTGACATCAGTGATTCTAGCTAGCCCTGATTTGCCGCCCTCGCGACTACTCGTTGTTGCCATTCTGCTAGCTCTTTCTTGCTGATTGTCAGATGTTGTGGTAGACGTTTCTTGTCAGATCTGAAGCTACATGAGCAGCTGCAATCTGTATGGCCAGTTTCAGCGCCTCTTTTCCGGCTTGCCTTTCCATGTGCAAGGAACCATCCGTGAGGAACTCAATTCATGGCCAACACGAACTCACTGATCAGGATGCGTATTTAGGCCAAACCGAGAGCATAATTAAACAGGATAAAATCACATTTGCACAAGAAAACACGCAACGCTGAAGTCTCTTGATTATGAAAAAGGCCCTCTTCTCGCCTCCATCTAATCAATACAATGACACAGTGGCAGTTTCCAGCTTAGGTATGACTGCCTACCGTCTTCATCTGAATAGAACGCCCGGTCATTGTAGATGCATTTGGCCCAACTTTCAGTCCAGATGCAGCGATAATGACCGGGCGTTCTATTCGGGTGAAGACTGTAGTCTTAGCCTATCTAACTCATCCACCATGCCGTCAAACCCTGTTCCACTCCTGCTGATGAGCGTTTGAAGAGACTGACCCCACTGGAGCTCCCCCTGCCGGTCACCTGGTAAGTAAGTATCTGCCAACCTTCTCCCACAGATCTCCTCACTGTCCCGCCTCTGTCCAACCGCCACCCCAAATGCTCAAGGCGTCCAACCATTAGCTGTGGTGCATGTATTCTTCCCCAACTCCTGCCGCTATGGCACTGGCTGCTGCATGGTCGGCGCTTGGTCCACCTGCTCATGCGCATTGACTTGGCGCTGCAGCAGTCTGTCAGCAACCTGCGGTCCAAATGTCCCCTTGACTTGCCCAGCGTGGACTTATATACAGTGGCCGCGTCGTCCTTGGGCTAGTACATACTGCCTAACGGAAGTTTCTGGATTTCAGCTTTCAGAAAAAAAATCAAAAAATCGATACAGGAGAAGGCTGTGTGATTCACATGGGTTTTTTTTTTTAACACGTGAGTAGGCCTTTTTGGAGGGGTGCATGGGTCTGAACGGGTCAACGAGTCTAAATTCTGTCATGGTGTTCCTAAAGGGTGAGTTTCCATGCGGGAAGTGCCGATAAGGAGTGAGCGGGAGATCCTGGGTCCAGTGCCGTATTCCAATCAATCCCCTGCAATCTCTACCAGGCGTTGGGGGGCGGTGGGGGAGGGGAGGAGGGTGGGGGGAGTTGGAATTCCACGGCTTCTCATCCACTGCTAAATCATTTAATGATCCATTCATTAAGCAATGCCTTGATGTCATTAGTCAGATCTATAATACTTCCCAACCCCCTTCATCCCTTCTTTGAGTAATCACCAGCTAGTCTAACGCTCCAATTGCCCTTCTAATCGCTGCTTCCCTTGTCCAAAAAGGAAAGCCGACGACTCCACTCTGATCTCCTCAACAAAACTTCTCAGCGGATTCCATATTGAAGTTTCATACCATAAGGTCCATAACCAATCAAGGGCAAATTTAGGAGGTATATTCGTACAACTCTCCCCACCATCCTATTCTTCACATAATCTCCACCATCCTATTCTTCAAATAATCTCCACCGTGCATCGGAATGAGTCTAACAGCTCTTAAAACTTCAACCGGGTGTTCTTTTTTTTTCCCCCAAAAAACGAGAATAAATTCAATAAAAAATATGTTTTTAGGGCAACTTCGGCAAGGACGATCTTTTTAAAGTTTTTTTTTTAATAACAGGAAAAACATAGATTAAGGCTCGAGGCCGCGGACCTCACAATCCGACCTGGAGTTATCTTGGCAGCATTAGCGAGTTTCGCTTACTGGAAAGCGGGTCCAGTGTCCCCATGCTTCAAAATCCCTACTTGCTATTTCGGAAGAAAGTATAGTAACTGGACTTCCCTGTGTAAGACAGCCTTCTAAGCTGTATGTTCTTGCCCTAAACCCTAAACCCTAGTGTCTTACCTCGAGCCTGCTCCTCTCAGCCTCTGGGCTGTCGACTTTTACTCACTCAACTAGAGCAGTATACTGGATCCTCCCTTCGTACTGAAGTGGCCTCTCTCCGAGCTGAAAGCCTGTGTATTCGTGCTGTCTTGGTGTGTTTGCTACATCGTCTAATTCTGGTCTGTCTCTTCTCCAGATAAGGCTGTTGCTTAGCTAGAGTTGAGGCTGAGGCTAGGTCCCTGTGACCGAACCACTCCCGGTGACGCAATACCTTCCAAGTCACTGTGTTCTCTGGGCCCCTCCCGTTAGTCTCCACACGAGTCTCGGACTGTCCCTTACTATATTCCCCATTTTGCCAGATCCCAGACTGTCCTTGTGGAGTCTGTTTATGATGTCTTGTTTCTTGTCAAGCTCGTTCTTGATACGGTTGAGCACTTTATGCCAATCGGCCTGGTAATCCATCCTTAGAAGTTGTGTGACAGTCTCCCGCGGTTCTGCCATCGGGGTATTTTGGCTGTATTTTGGCTGTCTATGGTTTCTATGCAGCGTCTCTTCCATATTACCCATAATGTCAGCGGCCGCAGTCTCCAGAAGAGGGTCTTTTGCCGCTACTCTGTAAGCGCAGGCTCTGGCTGGCTTGTGAGGCAGGCAATGGAGAAGTCTGCCAGCGGCGTGTTGTTGACTGACACCCAGAGTGCTTCTGCTCTGGCCCCCAATCGTCTTGCTTTCTGGAAGTACATCAGGCAGTGAGGCAGATCCTCTGGCAAGCCGTCGACACATATTGCGCAGAGGTCGTCGAAATCCCGCCTGGCTGCCGCCTGCTGAGCCACTTATTGCCTGGGAGGGCATGATGGTAAATAAGCCATTGCATGCTTCGAATGCGAGTATTTCTGATTGCGAGTGGGATCTTCCAGGGGGGCGTCGTGTGTCGTTGCATGCTCGCAGGGATGTGTTTTTCCCATCTTTGTTCCAGAATGTGGTTAGCATTAGCTGTCCTCCTCCTGAGTCTGTAACCCAGGTGTGTGGTCTAGTCCAAGATGCTTGTTCGCCGCTCAGTTTGGGACGTCATACCTACTGTCTTCCAAGCCCACTCTGCTGGATCAAATTCAAGATCCTGCAGTTCAGTTGTAGGGCTATAGATTATGTAGGAGTTGTCCTCCACCACTCCGATCTTGCATGGCCGGTTTGGCTACCACTCTGGCTCGTACTGTCTTGTTTACTGAACTGACAGTCTGGTGCGGGTGGTCGATGTCATGTATAGTGCACAGTGCCCATTCTACTGACGGGCCTGTCGCTTTGTCGCATGACAGGGCGACTGTGGGTGTGGTCTCCCAAGTCCATGGGACCCAGTCACCAAAGGCCCACTTCGATGGCGCTTGCAGCAGCGGTAACCATTCTGGTGGTATGGAGTTCTGCAGGGCGCCAAAGTTGGCTTGGCTTGCATATCGTGGCATCCCTTGAGGGGTTCTCTAAGTTCCACATGTGTTTTCCATCGGTTGTGTCGGCGGCCCCAGATGTGCTTGATTTGCCATACACCTCGCTTCAGCCAGGATATCCATCTGCCATCTTGTGACGTCAGCGTCTACGGCGTGTCTGGCGGGTCTTTCAGACATTGGTTGCAGAAGAGGGGCTGGTGTGAAACCTCTTCCTTGTTTGTTGGCCTGTGGACTTCAGTGGGAAGATCTCCCTCCAAATCTCGATGAGGTACATCCAGTAGTCCGAGCGAGGTGCCTGCTGACTATCATGCTGTTGCTCGTGCTGTTGAGTGTTACCACGTGTTGACCAAGGTTTAAGGCGTATTTCGTCGATATCGGAAGCCGGCCGAAGGCAGGCACAAAGTGCAGCAAGACATGCTGGACACGAAAGCAAGACGCAAAGAAGTGGGCATCCGGTCTCCTTCCTGTATTTATTATGGAGTAAATCAACCAAGGGTAGCGTTGCCGAAATGCACGTGGAAAAGCACTTGGTCAAACCAAGCAACAGGAGGCTCGCACCTCCAAGGCCGGCTCGGGAGAAACTGGCCTTGCATGTTAGTTGGCGTCACTGCTTTTGGCAGCTGTCGTATGTGATGCAGGCCCAGAGAAGTCCATGGCGGACCTTGTTGAGTGGGCATTTTAACCACCCATTTAGTTTGGAGGGCTTTGGTTTGCAGGACGGGGTCGAGGACTCCCAATCCTCCCCTGGCCTTTGATTGCACCACGTGTGTCCATGCCACTTTCGGTATGAAGTTTTGATTTGTCAGGTTCCTGTCCAAAGGTAGGCCGTAGGTAGCCCTGCGTTTGAGGGAGAGTTATTATTATTACTTATTATTAGTTATTAACCATGTAAGAACTTTTCCTTGTTGTCCTGCCCGAATCTGTTTGGTATGTTCCAAGTTTTAAGTTCTAACCAATAAGTTTGTGATGACACGAGGGATTTTTTATTTTTTTTTAAAAGAAAACAGGTCCTTGTGGTCCTGGCTCCATAATGAGTCCATATCCATTCTGGGGAGAGTCAGTGCGGCTCCTTTTCCCCTGGCAAGTCAGATCATTAACACCCTCGTCCTTCGTTCCATTCGGCCCAAGGGCCCCTAAACTGTCAGCTTCCCTCTCTCATGAGTTCCTCTCAGGTTCGAACACTGAACCTGCCAGTTTTTCCCTCTTTGACACAAGAATCATAAGAAAGGCTCCGCCATTCAGAGTCTGTGTCTGCGTTAGATTGGCGTTGCCACCCATTGCTTCCTCATCTGTTGTTGTTGACTCCAGTTCTCGCCATCATGACCGTATGAGGCTCTGGGGTATCTCCCTTGGAATGTTGTGCCTGCCCTGTGCTGTGCCCGCGTTATGCCAGTCCCTCCACCTCAGCCTTATATCATGTCTGTCTGTCTACCACCTCTCCTCAAGCTAACCAGAATCCTTTGAAATTCGCCAACCGTATCTGTTTGGAGGTTATCTGTGAAACACTGGAAATGGCGGAGAGTTGGGGTTATTGGGAAGTGGTCGGTAGGAGAAGTCAAGGGAGAAGAAGTGGTGGAGAGTCGGGGTTATTCTCGAGCGGTCGTTTCCACGAGCTCTTAGATTTTACTCACTCTATGAAGGCTTTGTGTCGTTTACTTGGACTTCGATGTCTATTTGATGGTGTGTGTGTGTGTGATTTCTCACCCTTTCTGCGAAACATTGGAATCTGGATGATTGCACAATGCATATAAATTATCACAAAAGGTGACGCCGGGCCCTAATCAAACATTCAGTGTCGGGGGGTTGCTTTGAATTGCACCTTTTGACTTTTCGCCGTTGACAGAGGATTTCCACCTCGATTAGGCCCTTGGTATCCCTCGAAACTTTGAACCTACCCCGTGGGCTGGGGAGAGATCCGGGTTGGTTGGTGTTCCCCCGTACTATACTATACATAGATTAGCGAGAGGATGAGATAGATGAGAGAAGAATATAGCTTGCTTAACAAAAAAAAGTTAAAAAACTTCGTCATGCAGGTTCTTGGTGTTGTATTGACCGTCCTGACTGCACCGTCCCTTCCATATAGCCCACAGTGTTGCTTTGCGGATCAGCCCAAGTCACGTCTTTTCTGGTTTAGGCAAGTTAAGTTTAATATTTTGACAACAGTGAAAACTAGCAATAAGACTCCACCTGCACACAACATTTGCATGCTGCTACCCATAGGCGCCACTCCCTTTTTAAAGGAAAGAAACAAGAGTACAAAAATGCCAAACACGGAAAGGGTTGAGCGGCCACTCACAAGTCAATTACACTCACACATAATAGCGTATGGCTTACTGATTGCTGCTTGCACAGCAAAGCCGTGCAGAGCGTGTGATCATGGGCGCTACGGCTACAGATATCATCGGAATTGACTTTTTTTTTTCTGCTCGGAAACAAATATGTGGTGCTGCGATCGTATCAGGTATCGGATGCTGCTGCCAGCAGAGCGCAAACAAGCGATGCCCAGGTTCAGGCACCTGTCAAAGTGTTGGACGATTGCCAAGAAGAGTATGAGGTTGCAGACCTAAGGAAGAACTTTGAAGCTGAACAAGACAAGAGGAGAAAACTGGAGGAGAAGTTGCAAGCGCAGATTTTGGAATGCCACAATGTCGAGCAACGTTATCGAGAGGTATCGCTAAGGATAGCTTACTGCAAAAAAAAAAAAAAAAAAGTTCACTGCACAACCCCTCACAAATGAAAGGAAAAAAAGAGTTCTATGCACCTGCATGATCCCCCCCCAAAAGGGGCCCAAAGCACAACCCCTTCACGAATGAAAAAAGGCCTATGTGCCTGCATGACCGCCCCCCCCCCCAAAGAAAAAAGAAAGACCTTTCTAAATTGCCTCCTTGGAGGGCCAGTTTAACTTCTCATGTCACGTCATGGATCGATCACAACGGGAAGATTGTGACCATTGCACATGTGGTATTGTCATACACAAAGATTTCAATCATTCACTCAGCTACTGTCTGGTGCTCCTAGTTTCTTGGTCTGTAACCCTCTTCTATTTGTCTGTGTTATACTCCTCTGCATTTTCCGTGTCTTCTTCCTCGTTGCGGGTCATCATCATTACCATCTTATTTGCCTCCTTCGTCTTCCTCCTGCTTGTATTCTTCAACTCATCACCCCGCACTCTAGTCATGCTTGTTATTCTTCTCTTGCCGTCTTCCTCCCTATGCTTTTGCTTAGTTCTCCTTCTTCAACTCATCACCCCATACTCTTGCCGTCTTCCTCCCTATGCTTTTGGCTAGTTCTCCTTCTTCCACGCATCGTCCTGCTCTAGTCATGATCGTTCTTCCTCTCTAGTCGTCTTCCTCCCTACGCTTTCGCTTGTTTCTCCTTCTTGAACTCGTCATCCCGCTCTTGGTAGTTGTGCTCATCCTTCTTCTCCTGCCATCTCTCTCCTTACCTTTTCACTAAGTTCTCCCTCTTCAACTCATCCTCCCAACTCTGGTCATGCTTATCCTTCTTCTCTCTTTTGTTAGTCATAGTCATGCTCATCCTTCTTCTCTTTCCCTCTTCCTCCTTACCTTTTCGCTTTTAAGTTAGATCACCAACTTCACCCTGTCCAAGTCATCCTCGCGCTCTGCCCATGTTTGTCCTTCTTCTGTCGCCATCTTCCTGCTTACCCTTTCGCTTAGTGGTGCTCATCCTTTTTTTTTTTTTTTTTTTTTTTTTTTTTTTAGGACTCTGCAGAACCTAATACGGTGGGTGATACGAGCATCCCCTCCTAGTAGGTCTGCTTGGTCACTCCATCTATTGCTGGGGAGCTGCACCTGCTTCTCTTGCCAGGTTCTTGTTCGTCAACTCATAATCCCTCTCTAGTGGTGCAGATGGTCAGATTAGATTGATTACTTGAATGTGAGGGTATTAGCCAGGTAATCAACTTCTAGGAGGCAAACAATCAGCTTCTGAAAATCTACGGGTTGTAGCTCAGATTACCAGCAAGTGTTGGCCAGCTGAATGCAAGGGTATTAGCCTGGTAATCAGCTTATAGATAGCTACCAACATCCTGAAAATCAGATGATCGGTTTTTAGATTAACAGCGTGGGCCTCGGTTCTCAGCATGGGTGGCAGGGGGAGGGAGGAACTAGTGTGAAGCTGAGTATCTGGCGCCGAACGCAGGGTGAAGAGGTTCCCCCTTCCTACTAAAATCCTGCTCGGTTAATCCCCTGGTCCCCAGGGCAATCAATGCTGGCAGGAGTACACCACATTTTGTAGTCTGTATAAGGGAYGCTGGACCCGCTTTCCAGCAGGTGACGCTCCCCACCAATAGATGGAGCCTCTCCCCAGGTGCTAGTGGTGTCTGCTCTTATCAGCACCACTAGCACTGGTGRGGGTGTTTTCTCAAAAAAAAAAAAAAAAAAAAAAAAAAAGATTAACAGCGTGGGCCATCTAGTTATTGGCAAGGGTGTTAGCCTAGTAATCAACTTTGCTGTAACTTGTAACCCATTAATTCTGAAAATCTGATTAATTTCTGTCGGGACTCGTCATTCCGCTCACGTGTCGTCCTTCTTTTCTTGCCACCCTCCTCCTTAGTACCCTCTTCCATACTTCTACTTCTCCGAGTCATCATCCTGTTCTAGTCATGCTTGTTCTTCTTCTCTTGCCATCTTTTACTCCTTATCCTTTCGCTTAGTCCTCCTCCTCCCTCTTCCTCCATCTTTCATGTCTTCTTCCTTTTCCTTTCGCATCCTTCTGCATGATGTGCTGTGGATGGTTCACCCTTCCCTTCCCTCCTCGCCCCTCCTCCTCCTGCTCGTCTTCCTCCCACGACAACCATTACTCCCGTTATCCATACTCATCATTATCACCCTCAGCCTCCTGATATTGTCTGGAGTTCAAAGTGTTTTTCATGAATTTCTGAAGAGGCAAGTATTTCCCACCATGTGGCAATTTTTTTTTTGTTTTTTTGGTTACTCTTGTCTATTGTGATTGAGCAGATTATGTACTGAAAAACTTACATTCACATTTCACATATGCACACCAAAGAAGGCGCACAAATGTGCGCAATCGTAGCCAAATTATCACACATATGTACACAATCGTAGTCAAATTGCCACAAGTGGCGTAGACGATTCACGGCAGTATTCTTGTGCTTCGTTCGGACAGCTCGCAGTGGATCGAGCAGCCATAATTGTCTCAGACTTCTGCCAATCAAAGCATCCAACTTGGGACTCTCATTTTCTTTTGCCGCTTTGGATATGCAGGCTGAAGAGATGAAGGCGGAGGCATTGAAGCACGCAACTACAACAGAAGAGACATATAAGGACGAGCTCCACAGGCTGGAGGTACGAATCAATTGTTATGACGTTACACACTAGGCTACCAGCCAGGCCAACCGGGTGACCTTGTTTTCCCGGGCTACCCGGCCGTGCAAGGGCCAAAGTAGGTCTCAGCAAACGAAAAACAATAAAAATTTTAAAAAATGCAAAAAAACTACGTTATGCAGAAAAATAAACTGAACAACTTTTGCGTCATGGTCACATCGAAATTTACCGAGTTTATTTTATTATTTAATTTTTTTTTGGCCCGGCCGGGCAAGTGATCCCGGGCCACTCTGGTAGCCTAGGTTACACATAATAAAAGACAGGTTATCGTTGTATCTCAATCTCCTACAAGAACAGAGACTGAAGAGGAATAAACTGATGCAGCCGATTAATTGAAATAAAATCACGATTCTTATTTACAGGCTGCACATGGGGCAGTTGGAAATGGACCCAGTTTGTAGACCACACGGGGCACGGGCGAAAGGTTAAAGCAGTCCCCATTCGCACCCTACACTAGGAGCAACTGAAAACCGTCCCTGTTCAGCGAATGGCCAAACTTGACCTCTCCATACGCATCACAGGGGTAAACTGAGTGTGGCAACTTGATTCATACAGCATAGAATGTCACAGACCTCTAATCTTATGGCCTAATCAAGCAAAGACTCCCGTATAACTTCCTAACTCTCCTAAACAAGGGGGTTGCGTACACAAGTGCCGTGAACTTTAGTCGCCATCCAGTAGATACTTAGCCAATAAATAAGTTATTTTTCGCAGTACAAGCGACCTTTTACCCCTTAACTGTGGCAAAGGGAACTTCGTGAATCAGGAAATCACGCTTGAACTGAGCTCGCTTGGTCTCTCTAATTCCCGTTGCCTTTCCTCCCGTTACAGGGGTTGGGGTTGAAAAGGACTACACAATGAGGGTAATTTGAGGTAGTTAAATGTTCTTGATGATTAAAGTTTGATCACCAAGCGTAGTCGGACTGAACCACGCCTGGCTTTACTGGCCACTCCTCTTCAAGGCGTTTAGACTAGTCCACAAATTTTACATCTATATACCATTTTCATTTATGGGTATTCGGTGATATTATCTCAAGAATTCTTCTTAATTAATCCCCGAATTAAATTTCAAGATCAAAACGACTAATACCACACACTCGGCCACGACTCTATAGAGGCAAGCAGAGGTATTAGTCTATTTTGACCATTAACAGATAACAAGTTGGCCCGCCGCAGCCACGCTGCGGCTAAGAGGCGGGGCTG